>JAVJIF010010223.1:0-133672 GCA_038442645.1 Agave tequilana
TTCATATTGTTCATCATATTTGCTTGGCTTGGTTGTGTGTGCATCACTAGTTGATCACACTTGAGTGCTCATTGCATTTAGTTTTAAATCCGCATTTAGTTCATAGATTAGTATTGTCACTATTCACCCCCCCTCTAGGTGACTTTTCAATTGGTATCAGAGCTAGCGCTCCTGATATTTAGGTTTAACCACCTAGGAGTAAAGATCTTGGTTTGCTAATCTTCATTTACATTATTTGCACACATATAGTTTGCACTCATGGCTAGCCCTCCTATGTTTGACCATTTAGACTTGATGCTTGGAAGGTGGACATGACTAGGCATTTAAAAACTCTAGGTCATCTAGTTTATCAAGCCATCACTATAGAATCCCTCCCTAATAGTAGCAAGCATAAGAAGGCCAATGCATAGCCCTTAGGACACTTCTAGCATCTCTAAATGAACATCTTTTACCTATTTTGATTGCTATGATTCGGCTTTTGCAGTTTGGAGCATCTTGACTTCTCCCGAGCTTCCAAGGATTATCAACAACTTGAGGAGATCTAAAAGAAAAAAGTCCGGAGAGCAATGCCTCATGGTCCAGGGAAGAACTCCTTGAGGTACAATCGGATTCTCATATTGATGATAGCTCTAGTTCTATTGCCATGGTTGTTTGAAGTTCAAACTTAAATATGGAACTTGTTCAAAAGCTTGAGAATTTGTTAGAAGAACATGATTTGTTGAAAAGATGATAATCTTGTTTGAAAAATGAATTAAAGGATTTATGTTCTAATTTTGAATTGATTTGCAAGAGAAAGAAGAGATCACTAGTGAACGTGACTCACTACAATCTCAACTTGAACTTACACTTAAAGAGATTGAAATTTGAAAAACAAAAATGATTTTGATGATGTTGTAGAACACAATGAGGTTTGTCTTCTAGATTGGATCTTGTTTTCAAAGAAAATCTTACTTTGAAAATAAAATTGATTCAATTATAAAAAAATTGGATTTGGTTTGATTAAAAATAAATCTTTGCAAAATGAGATTGATATTCATGATTGTCATGCTAATGTAGCTTCTACTTCTTGCACTCCTATTGCATGTTCCACTTTATCTTCTAGCATTGAAAATGACATAATTGATCTGAAGAAAAGTGTTGATAGTTTGGGCTCCACTTTGAGCCATTGTGCCATGAATCACACACGTTTGGAAACCTTGGTTCGCAAGAAACAAGTTCCAACCTTGCATGCACACCCATCTAGGCATACACAGCTTCTCATGATCACCATCATCATATGTATGCTCACGTGTACACATGTACACATTGTGGTCGAAAAGGCCACTTGCTAGATTTTGCTATGATAGATTACATTTGAAAATTTAGCAACTAATCTTGTTTGGGTTAGGAAAGATACTAACCCCCGTGGACCCACAAGAAAATGGGTACCAAAGACCACCTCTATGCTTTTTGATGTAGGTGGGAGCTCTCGCATCACGTGAGGGTTTTGGTGCCTTGAGGTGGATGCGTTCCGAGCTTGAATGAGAACCATTTGGATGCTTCACTCTCAAGGAGATTTGGTGGGAAGGACCACCGTGTTTTGGAGAACTAGAGATGCACCTTCATCGGTTTGGTATCATCTCTAACTCTCATTTTTATTTGCATGCTTTAATGTTCATCTATTTATAGCATGTCAGTTTTGTTATTCATTTTGCCTATGCCATGCTTATTAGATTAATGTTATACATGTTTAGTTCCTGAGCACCCATGTTTCATATGGATTTATATTTAGTGTTCTCACCTTGTTTTAGAACTAACATGTATGCTTTAGATCTAATGTACATGCATATGCACAATGATCATATGATTTTGTGTTTTAATGATTCATGTGTTGATTTAGTATGTTCATTACTATACATGTATTGGAATTTGTAATCACCATTGTTTACATGATTCCATATTTTGTGTTTTCACAATTGTTTTGATATTATGTATATCTTGATTCTTATAGCATATAAATTACATAAGGATCATTTTTAGAATAATGTTGATTTATGACTTGTTTATGCTTATGATTTGAATATATGCTTAGATGTTAGTTTCATGAAAACTAGGAGTTATACTTGTACATAGAATGGGCCACAAATAAACCTTTATATATGTTTGTGCTTGGATGCCTATTTGTACTCATTATATGTACTAGTATAGTCTAGTTTTGATGATTCATGCATTCATACATGTATTCTCATTTTTGATATGTTTTATGATCATGTGTTTTCTATGATAAAGTGTTTTCACTTCATGTATATGTCTATTTTGCCAAATCTTAAGATATACATGTATGCCCCTTGAGTCATTTGCCTTTCATGCAAATCTATATTTTGGACTCAATTGTGTTTAGGGATATGTATGTATACTTTTGCTTTGTCTAAACATACATATACCTTGAAATATAAATTGACTTTTAATGAAGAGTTTAGAGTTTCATGTTTTAAAGTGATTTCATGATTCACTTATGATTCATATTTTGATGATCTATATATTGAGCGTGATTATACTTTTTCATGATGATATGTATCTCACATTACACTTGTTCACTCACTTACTTGTTTACTCATGATTTTTTTCATGAGGCTATGATTTGGGCTTTATGGAATTTGAGTGTTTAGTGATCATGTGATTTTCATGTTTCATGAAAAATATTTTGTTATTCCTTACTTGAAGGATTTCGCACTAGTTAAACAAGTTTTCCATTTACTAGTTGCGATATTCCTTTCTTTGGTAGTGATTTTCAAATGAACTATAATTTCAAATCTATTTTGAAAACTCCTACCATCAATGGGCGGTTGGATGGGAGATCATGTTCATGTATGCTTTATAATGAAAATCATTTTAAACTTGCACATGATTGGGTTGTAGTTGATATGAGATATACACTTGATCTTATTGTTGTTTCAATTGGTATCATTGAACTCTTTCAATTGGTATCAAATATGACATCTTTTTGTATACTCATATATGTTTGTATTTTATATATGTATGCTTGCACTTCATATAGTATCAAATTTCAATTGATATCTATCTTTGACATACATATATAGATGATTATTGTGCTTCAAGATATCACAAATTTGTTTATGCTTAGCTTGAACTTTTCAAATTGAAACAATGTTAAAGCAAATTTCAATGAGTTAATTTTCAATGGTATCTTATTTCAAGCATATATATTTATTTCATTTGGTATTCATAAAGGGGGAGAAAACTAGTATTTTATTTTTTAATTGGCATCTTATCTCTCATTTGATATTTTGTTTGGATTCCACTCCCTTACTTTATGATAGAAAATAAAGATTTCATTTGGCAAAGAATAATTGTTTCATTTGGTATCAAGATTTGTTTTAAGGAAATTCAAAATTAGTATTGTTTAATTCCAAAATTGGTATCTAGTTTGTTTGTTTACAATTGGTAGGTTATTTGTTTACTTACTAATTGGTATCAAGATTTTCATTTATTGGTGTTTTCAATTGGTATATGTTCTCGTTTTTATTTCAATTGATTTGTGTTTTTCAATGGTATCAATATACACTTCATTGCCACATTTTTTTTGGTATCATATTTGATTAACCCTTTATTAGTTCTTTGCTTTGAACAAAAAGGGAGAGAAAAATTATTGTTTTTACTTTTATTTTTAACCCTTTTTGATGATTGACAAAAAGGGGGAGAAGAATTTGAGTTTTATATGCATATTTGTGTTTGCATATAGTTTACATTTGATGAAAAGAAGCCTTGTTTATATGCATGTCTATGCATGTTTTATGTTTCATTTTTATTTTTTTTGATATCAAGAGCATGTTTTGATATGTTTTAAATACATATAATTCATTGCATATCTTATATGTTTTATTGTTATGCATGAGTTAAGGGGGAGCTTCTTTGAAGCTTACTTAAATCCATGCATATAAACTCCATGAGTTTTGTCATCATCAAAAAGGGGGAGATTGTTGGCCCAAAGGCTTTCCACTCTAGTTTTGATGATGACTAACTCATGTAGTTATGTGTACTAATAATCTTGTGTTTTAGTCTCAGATCATTAATCAAGATATTAGTGGTGTTTAGCTTCAACAAGATGATTTGGAAGCTTGCACATGTTGATTCAAGAGCCCGCGCATCAAAGATGATATATTCCAATTGCTCGGTGAATCAAAGGAGCTTTTGGATCGAGTCAACTTGGAGATTGCGCTCTACAAGAAGACTTAGGTATCCATAGTTTTTAGTTTGGGTTTAGATCTTAATTGTAAAGATTAGTATAGTACGATAAGCTCAAGTTCACAACACACATGTTTCACGTTTTGAATATTGTTTTTTCGGTTTTTGGTTTAACCGATCTTGGTTTTCATGAATAGATTTTATATCAAAAAAGTTTACATGGTTTAGTGTATATATGATTTGTTCTATATACATGCATGCTTCTATGCTTAAACAAACTTAGTTTGATATTCTATTTCATGTGTTTTATGTTTTGGTATTTTTATCAAAACATTATTTTGGACTTAATGACAAAAATCATGATATATATATGGTTCTTGTATATTGAATTTCTATTCATATACAATATGCTTCAAAGTGTTTAAATATCATATTTTTGTATCATGGATGAGTTTTAGACTATGTGTATTTTCTATTCAAAATACAAGGTTTTAGAAAAAATACGGTTTTTGGTTTTGGCAAAATTTCTATGACACAAAAATAGTCAAATATGTTTGAAATTTGTGTTAGGATTTTTTAACACAAGTTGGTATTTCAATATAAAATGATAAAACTATTTTTGTGGAATTTAGAGATTTTGTGGGATTTATTGGAATATTTTTTTACCATGTTTTCTGACCCATTTATAGGCTGACAGGCCTGGTCGGTCGACCGAAGCGGTCGACCGCACCAAGGGCCGTCGACGGTTCGGTCGACCGACGTGACAGACCTGTGCACGTCTGCAGCCCAATGGGCCGGTCGACCGAAGCGGTCGACCGACGGAGAGCTGTTGCTCTCAGGAATTTTCGGTCGACCGGACCGGTCGACCGGCAGCTGTAACGTTCGAAAATTCGAACGTTGGGCGGTCGACCGGGCCGGTCGACCGGCAGGCTATTTCTGGCATATATTCTGTAAACGGCTATTTTCTAAATTGCCTATAATACCCCATTTGAGAGAGTTTTTCTCTAAGAATTTTTGTGCGAATTTTTCCACTCTCTCTGGTGTTTTTGCTGCAATCAAAATAGGTTTTTGGATTCAAAGTGAACAATCTTTTGTGTTTTGATTAGGGTTTGAAAAACCAAAAAAAAAGGGATTTTGGGAAAAGCTTTGAATTGAATCTCTATATCTTGATTTCTTTTATTTCTCAAAGATTTTCTTTGAGTGCTGGTTTCAAATCCCTTGGTTTTCTCCACACTTGAGCTAAAATCTACTATCTTGTCTATAGGATTTTTGTGGGAGAAAAGGAGATTGTTTGTGGTTGTTCTTAAACCACCAAGTAGCAAGAGATTGTTTGTGGTAGTGTTGGAAACCACTCAGTTGTAAACCTTACCTTTGTGTGGCTTTTGGGAGTTGTGTACTCCGGTGATTGTAACTGTCTGTGTGATAGTGAAGCTAGAATCCATCTGGGGATGGCGGGGATGTAGAGCTGGGTGCTCGAACCTCGAGAACATATCTGGTGTTTGCGTTTGATCGATTGGCTCTCACCATCTCTATCTCTATTTACTTTGTGCCTTGCATTACTATTCATATTGTTCATCATATTTTCTTTGGCTTGTTGTGTGTGCATCACTAGTTGATCACACTTGAGTGCTCATTGCATTTAGTTTTTAAATTCCGCATTTAGTTCATAGATTAGTATTGTCACCTATTCACCCCCTCTAGGTGACTTTTCAGGTAAGTTATTCCTTTCCTGAAATAGAAGTTGAGCATGAATATGATCATGATCTCCCACTTGGTGATTCAATTCTACTTCTTGATTCAATAATGACTTCGGTGTCTTCACCTGATTTTACTTTTCCTGAGTCAACTGGATCCTGTGCCAATTCATCATGAATTGAATCACCCATTTTTGATGATCATATTAAACTTGACCAATTTTATAATTTGAAAGTCCCATGGATAAATTGGCAAGTTCTCATTTTTATGATATTGAACTCAATGAGATATGTGACCTAGATTCTCAAATCTGTGATCAAGTTCAAATTCCCAAATCATTATTGACTCCTGTTTTGTTACCCAACTTAGTAATCTTTTAGAGTCAGTTTTGATTCCCACACTTATCATTCCTGAACTTGAATCACCAATATGAGTCACATTCCATTGTGGGAAAATGATTGTGGACTTGAGTTTCAACTCTTGATTTGGACCCACTTCTTGAACCAAGCCCGACTCCTGAACCATTACTTGATTAAGTTCTTTCCTGAGTCGGTATTCGTTCCTGCATTTTTTGATGTCAAGTCAATCATTCAATTCTTTCACACTCCATTTTGGGACAAGGCGGTTGACACAATGACTCTGAAAATAATTATGAAATTTGGAAATTTGAGTGGTGTGGAATTGTTAAAAAATGATAATACATACATTTAGTGGGTTATACAAGAGAAATTTCTGGTGCGTTCCTCTGAATACCACATTATTGATTGGGTAGCAACTCTGGCCCAATTAGACCACCACCGGAACCACCACTTGAGGTAACATCTGCCTTCCCTTTCTTCTTTTCATGCATATATGCATACATTCATACATTGAGGACAATGCATGAGATAAGTGTGGGGGGACGTTTACTAACATACTAACATAGGTAGAAACTAACAAAAAATTTAGCTAATAAAAAAAATTTGCTAAAAAAAAAAAATTTAAAAAAAAGGACAATATTTTGACTTATCTTTTGAAAGAAATCTAAGTTAGTCTTAAGAATTAGGAAAATCATGATTAGGATTTCTAAAAACTTGGTCAAAATAAATAATTGTTGAATTTTTAGGTATAGGAGGAGAAATTGAATAAGTAATTAGTCTTGATTTTTACCTAATAAAATGTGCATACCTAATGCATTCTAGGATTCTAAGACAAAGACCCTTGTGCCTCATATAAAAAATATAAAAATTAAAAAATAAAAAATAAAAAATAAAAAATAAAAATCACTAATTAGCTGGATACATGTGCCTCAAGAAGCATAAGTATTCACGCCTAAGGTGAGTTTATAAATAAGCGTTCTTAGTTTTGTGGCCTAGTTCACTCGAATTTAAGTCCGTGGGGTGTTTTCTCACCCGGTGCCCTAAAACCAACCAGTTTAGGAGCCACCGACTTTAAGTTCGCTACATGGGTGGATTAGAAAGCCTAAGAAAATTAAGAAATATTATATATGTATTAACACATCTAATAGTCAATTAGTTAGGTATGAGGGCCTCAAGAAGCTTTGATACTTACATGAAAGAAAATTAGATGAGTTATACATATTAAAAAATATAAATAATAATAATAATAAAGAGGCATGAGAGTCCAAGTTAAGGAATTCCTAGTAAAAATTCACAAGGATGCATATGACTTAGGGTAACGAAAAGACTATACAAACATTCAATTTTGACCCTTACCTAAAAAGGAAAACAATTTACTATATAAAGACTAAGTTTAAGAATGAATAAAAATGAGAATCCTAAAAACTTATAGATTACTTAGTCTCTTCAAATGTATTTCAAATATTTTCCTTTTTATGGATTTTGTGGGTGTAATCCGCTGAAAACCCTCACGAGACAACACTCGTCCTTTAGGGTAACCTAGGGGTTTAACGGCTTGTTGCACATGCTAAGTGCAACCGTGATTCCTACGAAAGTGAGTTAGCTAGTTTAGTTTTTCTTTTTCTTTGATTTTTACTCGAGGACGAGCAAAAAGATAAGTGTGGGGGTGTGATAGGTAGTAAAAATGCATAAGTGTCATCACATTTACTATCACATTTTCATATTTATTCATATAATAATGCACTATTAACTAATATTTTATTATTTATTATGTCCAGGCCTTGAGTAATAAAAATAAAGGAATAAAGCCTTAAAAGAAGCCCAAAAGCCCATGTTCAAGCCCAATGCAAAAGTTGCAATTATCAAATGTCAAAATTGCAATTACTAAGGGCAATAGTTGCAAATACTAAAAGAAGAGGGAAGGATAGACTTCTATTCAACCTAAATGCTTGCAGGATGAGGATAAAAGCCAAAGAAGAGAGTGCAAAAATAACAAATTCATTGTTAAAAGATATTGAAAGATTTGAATTTAGGTAACTTGCTTCCCAAGTTATCCCGAAATCTCAAAATAAAGAGTCAGGATACAGCTTCCAGACGGATAAAACCAGATGGACGGACCAAAGGAGGCCACGCGCGAAAGCGCGTGGCCAGCCGACAATACTTGCCCGCGGAAACGCGGCTAAAGCCGCGTTTTCGCGGCAATCTGGATGAGACTAGGCAACTATTTCTTGGAGGAATCGTACTGGGACTCTACTTCCTTCTGCACCTATAAATACCCCTGCAGAGCAATAGAGAAGAGCGTCCAGCGAACTACAGAGCTAAATCTAGGGTTTTTAGGCTAGTTTGTAGTTTAGGTTTTTATTTTCTTTTTTTGTAATTTTATTTTTTTATGTAACTGAGAGTAGAGGATGCTTTCATGGAGGAAGGAGTTCATGCTTCTACTGAGGTGACATCGGTGTAAGTCAAACTTTTCTTCCATTGTTAATAGAATCAACTTAAGGTTTGTTTTTGTTATTTTATTCTTGTTTTATTTTGTTCTTCTATTCTTATTTATTTTTGTTCTTCTATTCTTATTTTATTCTTTTTTGTTTCTCTCTGATGTCTTACAAACCATGAGATCTGATCGCTTCGAGACTGCTTAGCCGAAGAAGTACCTTGATGGCCTATGGTGATGAAAGATCCTATACGCCATGCTTGAATGCCTTCAAAAACAAGGTAAGTCGTTGCAACGGATCAAAGGTAAACAGGGCAGAAGAGGTAGGTATGTGTTTTTTTAGTTTAAAGTTTTCTTTCTTTTATTTCTTTAGTTTAGATAGCCAACACAACATCTTTCTAATCTCTTTCACACTTCTTCATTGTAAATACCATTGTAAATAACAAAATAAATAAAAAAGAGATAACTTACTAAACAAGCTTCCATCGCTAGTCCCTCCCTGAGGATCACGACCCGCATAGCCATTGCTACAGCGGATAGAATTGAGCACCTTGCACATCTCTATTCTAAATCTAAATTCTACATTTTATGTGTAGGTAAATCCTCAATAAGTGGGGTATTTTCCTCACGTATATACGTCATCGACTCTCATCGCGACTCCGTTTTCACGTATTTTGGAAAGCGGGGCATGACGACTGAGTCGGCTCGAAACGTATATTCACCCGTGATGAATGGGTATAAAGAAAAAAAAGAAAAAAACTTACCTCTCTCTCCCTCAGATCTGAAGATCGCCGCCATTGCCCAATCGACGCAATTTAATGTGAAAATAACTACATTAGCATGTATTTATAAATGTAGTTTGTACAATTTACTATGTTGTGCATTTATTTTGATATACTTCTATCAACGACATGTGTATTTATGATTTCGCGTTATATTTAGTGTGCTAAGTGATACTTTTAGACATGTGATACATGTATGTGGATGTCCACATCTTTTAAGATTTTTCGTGATTTTTTCAGAATTTTTTGAGCTTCTATGTAACGTTATGCGCGTATTGCCCGAGACCGATCCGAGCCGCCGAAACCAATCCATCTCAGTGCCTGCCGAGTCGACGTCCGAGACCGCGACTGTGAACCATGGGTATTCATTGAGCTCGTACGCTTCGCAAGGAGTTGGAGGTTCTTTTTTTATTCTGGTATTCTTTCCTTTCTTTATTCCTGCTATTATTCTTTGATACCTATATATCATACTTAGCTTCTATTCTATTCCTTATTTCATCTGGGATCATGTGTAGTCATTATATGTATTATTGCAGTGATCGTTGATTATTATGGTTAGATTTATAGCTTCTTCAGGTTACTTTAGGCTTAGTGTGTATACGTGGGGTATTTTCCTCGCGTATATACGTCGCCGACTCTCATCGCGACTCAGTTTTCATGTATTTTGGGAAGCGGGCGTGACAATGACTGTCACCCAGACCAACAAGTTTAATTTTCTTTTTTAATTGCTTTATGTTAGTTACATGCCTAGGACAATTATTCTAATTGGTTTCAGATTTACAAATTCAATTGTTGCATATTTAAAATAAATAAGGAAATATTATCTTATATCCAACAATCTAAAAAATAGAATATTTATCTAATAAATTTCATGCAACTAAATTAGGAAATTAATTCATTAATATAATTACAGGTCTGTTTCATGAAATTGATAATTTTTACAAATAGAAAATTGTCCCTGCAAGTAAAGATAATATTTAAAAATCTTAAAAGGAAAAAATTTGCTTTCATACAGTTTAACATTTAGATCTTACAGTTTGAAATTGTCCCTTCAAATTTTCATTTATCCATAAGGATTTTCATTAAATTACTTCATTACAAAATGTTGTAATAGATATGTCTAAACTACTTAGAACTTATCATATCATACTGTAATAAGTAGTTATAAGGATTTCATTAAACTATTTCATTACAAAATTAATTGTTAGATTTCTTAAAGCTTGATTTAAATCCTTTTCATTACAAACTTTATTTACAACATCTTATTAATTGTAATCTTTTTTTAATTTCTTGCAAAGGAAAAACTATTTGTTCCAATTATTACAAGGCCAAATCCTTTTCACTACAAATTTATTCAAATTTTTCATTAACAATATTTTAATTATTCTGTTATGGAAGAAAACTTTTTACGAGATTTTTTAACTTATTTAAACCTTGACTTATTTATAAACTCATATTACAAGATTTTACATATATTATTAGCTAATTAATTGTTTATTACTACCACATTAGTTAACAAAAAATAGAACTTTCTAAATCCTTGCAATTTCTAATCCTTCCTAGTCTATAATTACATTATTTAATTGTTCTTATTCTACAGTCAATTGTTAATTAATTCCGGCTAGTTAATTCTGAAATTTAATTAGACTTATTGATTAGAATTTTAAAACTAAATTAGATTAAAAAAATTGGAATAACCTTTTAGAAATTATTATTATTATAATTTTGAATTAGAAAATTAAAAGGGCAAGTCTATATCTTTTTATATCTTGTTTGAATTATTTGGCACATAATTAAAGAAGAACTATACACTATTTTATTCTGCAAACCCTAATTAAAATCTACCAATATAAATTAAATTCTGACATCATCAAATAATTTTGAAATACAGAATTTCGGTAGTACCATCCCGTCACTATGGCCAATCCTATCACTCCAAGGAGGTCAAATCAGAAAAATTTCTCTGGCACATACTTTAAGGGATGGGCAAGCCAGATGAAGTACTGTTAACCACTTTAGGTCTCATATTAGCCATAAATGACACCATTCCTGCACCTTCTCCTAAACCTTCATCTGTTGGATCTTCTATTGTTGAAAAGCCTCCTACAACTCACTCCTCCTTCATCTATTTGAAACCTGAGGAAATTGACTATCATTGTCTCCATAAGATTCTTAGTTCACTCTTGATAGTCTATATGACATTTATTATGAATATAAAAGTGCTAAAGAATTATGAACAGCTCTTGAGGATGAATATGGTATCGACGATACTCGAATCAAAAGATTCACCACCTCCTCCTTCAATAAATTCATAATGACTCATAGTAAACGAATGAATGGTCAACTTCATAAATTTCAAGATTATATCCGACACCTTCAGTCGAAAGGAAATCAATTCTCCGACGATTACAAGGTGTCTTGTCTTATTAAACAAACTCCCTCCTTCCTGGTCAACTTTTGCTGGAGACCTCCATCACAAGAAAGGTGATCTAACCCTTATTCATGTCCTAAAAGTGATTCGCATAGAAGATCAGCATAGGCAAAACTCTAAAACCAAGTCAGAAATGAAAACTAAAGTGAACTTTGTGAAGGATAAGTCTAAGTACAAATTTATGAATCTCGACGGCAAGAAGTTTAAAAACTCAATCATTTTCATTCTTCTCTCCATGCAAACTCTTCATTTTTCAAACCTTCTTAATCTTCCTCCTTCAAACCTAAAACTTTTGACCAGAAGACTGATGGAAGATTCTACTATGTCTGCAGAAGAATAAATCACATGGTGCCTTAATATTTCAATCAGAAGAAAGAACCTGTTAAAGCTCAATCAAGAGGAAATGGAGGAAATGGCGAGCACAAGCTCAACATGGTGGAACTGAACTCCAACTCTTTTAGGTTAGATTCTTCTCTTCCTATTATCAACTCTATCACCTTCTCCTCAGAGTGATGGTTAGACTCAGGAGCCAATATTCACATCTGTATTGATCGCTCCTGGTTTAAATCCTATAAGGAACAATGTGGAGGAAGCGTGAGCCTGACAGATGACTCCACTAGAGAGATAAAAGGAATTGGACGTATTGATCTCAGAATGACCTCAGAAAAAATTCTGACTCTTCAAGGCGTCCTGCATGTACCCACACTTCCGAGAAATCTGATCAGCGAGTCTTCACTTCTTAGAGCTGGCTATAGGATTGTCAAGGAATCCAATAAGTTTGTAATCTCCAAGTCTAATATCTTCATTTGAAAAGACTTTGTTGTGATGGCCTTTTCATCTCAATGTAATAAATTCTTTGATAATGAAATTTCTATTCCTATTACTTTGAACACTGAATCTTGTGATATTTGACATTGAAGACTGGGACATATCAACTTCAACTCTATCAAGAAAATGATTAACTTGAATTCATTTTTAAATCATCTTTTGACACATCTTCTAGATGTGAAATCTGTGTTCAGGGTAAGAATACCCGAAAATTATTTTCTTCTATCACGAGGACATCTGAACCCAAGAACTTATTCACAGTGATGTGTGTAACTCGAACAGAGTTCTCACCCGAGACGGTAGAAGATACTTTATGACATTCATTGATGACTACTCCAAATTCTGTCACACCTATCTTCTCAGATTCAAGAATGAAGTCCTCAGTTGATTTAAGGTGTATAAGGCCGAAGCTAAGAACCAACGTGAAAGAAGATCAAAATTCTAAGATCTGATAGGGGGAGTACCTCAAATGATATGACAGATTTCTGCCAAGAGCATAGCATTATTCACATAAGCTCCTCTCTTACACACCTCAATCAAATGGTGAGCTGAAAAAAAGAACAGAACAGACACTGATGGACATGGTGAATTTGTTGTACTCAATTCAAGTGCACCTGAAAACCTTTGGGTGAAGCTCTCCTTGTCTGCTGTTTATATTCAATAAGATTGCCCAAAGAGACTCCGACATTACTCTATATGAACGTTGAAAAGGGAGAACTCGTAACATTCAATTCTTCAAAGTTTGGGTTTATCTAGCCAAGGTTTCAATATCGGAACTAAAGAAAAGAAAAAATTGGCCCCAAGACTGTGTGATGCTATCTTCATTAGGTATGCACTAGATAGCAATGTTAACTGATTCTCGTGGTTAACTTTGAGATCAGTGAAATATCCAACAATACTATCATTGAAGTTAGGGATGTTTACTTTGAAAACATCTTTCCTTTCAAATCAAAAATCTCTAGTGATTCTTCTTGCACTCCTTCTACCTCTGATATTCCTTCTTCTAGTTCTGCTTTCGTAACTGATTCTGAGCCTAGAAGGAGCAAAAAAATAAGAACTCTTACACTTTCGGTGAGGATTTTTACCTATCTTGTGGCAGGGATCTTAACTCTTTCATGGAAACAATGAACTCTTCTGAATCTTCTTTCCGAAAAGAAGCCATTGACAGTGAGATCAAGTCCATAATGGAGAATAACACTTGGATTCTCACTGACCTTCCTCCAGGATGCAAACTTGTAGGTTGTAAATGAATCTTCAAGAAGAAACTCTAACCTGATGACACTGTTGACAATACAAAGCCAGATTAATTGCTAAGGGTTTTATCCAATAAAAAGTATTGACTTCTTGACACCTATTCTCCTGTTGGCAAGATCTCCTCTATCAGAATTCTTCTAGCACTTGCATCAATTCATCACATGTTTATTCACCAAATGGTTATCAAGACTGCTTTTCTAAATAGCGATCTTGAAGAAAAGATCTATATAGACAAACCAGAAGGATTCATTGCCAAGGGATAAGAAAACAAAGTGTGCAAACTTGTGAAATCATTGTATGGACTTAAACAAGCACCCAAACAATGGCATCAAAAGTTTAACAAAGTTATTGTACATTTGAATTCACTGTCCATGAACATGACAAATGCATATATTCTAAGAATTTGGCAATGAGTATATATCCTTTGTCTATATGTAGATAATATTCTTAATGCAATCCAACGAATAAAGGATTATCTTTCCCAAAACTTTGATATGAAGGATCTAGGCCCTGCTGTTATGATATTGGGAATAAAAATATTCAAATCATCTGATGAAATTTCTTGAGTCTTGCTCATAGCATTGAAGAATGCTTCATAAAATTTAATTTCTGTAACTCTAAACTTATTTCTACATCCTATGATTCTTCAATTACTTTGAAGAAGAATATGGGTGAGCCTGTGTCTCAACTGAAATACTCTAATAATAATAGGTTCACACTTCTCTACATTTCCAATAGGACTAAGCCTGACATCATCTTATGCAGTAGGTAGATTGAGTAGATATACTAGTAACCCTAGTAGAGAACACTGGACTGTACTAGAGAGAGTTTTTCAGATATTTTAGAAGCATAATTGGCTATTGTCTAACTTACACTGGATATCCTAATGTTATGAAAGGTTATAGTGATGCCAACTAGGTCACTGATTCTAATAGTGTTAAGTCTACTAC
The DNA here is from genome assembly GCA_038442645.1 of Agave tequilana. Classification (NCBI taxonomy): domain Eukaryota; kingdom Viridiplantae; phylum Streptophyta; class Magnoliopsida; order Asparagales; family Asparagaceae; genus Agave; species Agave tequilana. The sequence continues at coordinate 14,919 of JAVJIF010010223.1, forward strand.
CGGATATGTATTCATGTTCGGTGGTGTTGTTGTGTCTTAGAAATTCTGCAAACAAACAGTGACTGCTAGGAGCACCATAGAGTCCGAGCTCATTGCTCTAGACACAACTTGCTCTGAAGCTGAATGGCTAAAGGTCTTTTGTCTGAATTCTCTATCGTGCCTAAACCCATACTTTCAATCTTAGTTTATACTGATTCAAGATCTACCATAGAGATTTTAAAGAAAGATAATGCCAATAAGAAGATGAACAAACATATTCAAATCAGACTTAAGTCTGTTCAGCACCTATTGGGCAAAGTTGTGCCTCTAAACTTTGTAAAGTCCGAGAAGAATATTGCTGACCCATTGACTAAGGATTTTCTAGGAGTGTGGTCCTAAAATCATCGAGAGAGATGGGATTAAGGCTATAGTAAAGTTAACCAACAGCGAGAACCTAACCTACTTGATTGGGAGTTGATTTTATAAAAAAGATTCAATATGGTAGGAACAAGCTAAACTAGATGAACAAACGTATTCAAATCAGACTTAAGTCTGTTCAGCGCCTATTGGGCAAAGTTGTGCCTCTAAACTTTGTAAAGTCCGAGAAGAATATTGCTGACCCATTGACTAAGGATTTTTCTAGGAGTGTGGTCCTAAAATCATCGAGAGAGATGGGATTAAGGCTATAGTAAAGTTAACAAACAGCGGGAACCCAACCGACTTGATTGGGAGTTGATTTCATAAAAGAGATTCAATATAGTAGGAACAAGCTAAACTAGTGATACTTGTGCGGAGCATCGATCCGGATATGTTTATATCTTGTATGTAGTATTATAGCTACTACCCTTCTCTATGGTGACGATGCTCTTATGATACAACTAGGTAAGGATGAGTTTAACTCTTAATAAGTCTAACGCATGTAATGTGGAGGGTATACTATACTATCCAGCTGTAGTACCCTTGGAGGATTACCTACGTGATAGGAACCATGATGGCCGCGATTGGGGGGCATGGCTGACCCTAGAAACTCTTATGAGTCAGTATAAGAACATGACCTTTAACGCTTAACCCGCTCGCTCAATAGATGGATACTTACTATATGTGTATTCTATCAATATCTGGTAAAAGAGACTAATTTCAGGCGTAGTCCACTATATCTCTCAGATGGCGATGAATTCACTAAGGAAGGTTTCAGGTGTAATCCACTTGTCCCGAATTCACAATATGATGTTGGTCGATTTCACTCATGTTTTATAATCTGATGATTTGATTGTTATTTATTGTTGATTTGTTTTATCTTCCCTGAAACTCAAGTTTTGGGGGGAAATTGTTGGATGTGTTTTGAGTTGGAGGGAAAACTTGAATTTCTCTCTTATTTGGCTTTAGTTTTACTCCCACATTGGATAGGAGATATGAGGTTAGGTAGTATATACCAACTTCTCCTATGCCTATTGTTATGAGTGTTGGGATGGGCCACATCCCCACACGCGCGCACACACGCTGAACCGAATTGGGCCGGATCAGGTTTGGGTGACGCGCACCCACGACCTGCGGACACGAATGCAGTTAGATTCAGGGAGCTCTTGAACCTGAAACTTTTTTTTTCAATTTTCTATTTTAATTTTATTTAAAATTCTGTTTTGATTTTTTCAGAATTTTTTGTTCGGCTTTAACCCACTCTCCAGATCTGCTCGTGAACTGCACGACCCTGTGCATATTTGGAGCGGGATTGTTACAACAAATGAACCACGATAATTTATAAATAGCTTCTCGTAGTTCAGCCTGTTTCCTGCAAAAGTACTACAATATTTTCTATCTCCCTCCATATTTCTTTACTACAAATTCTGGTTTGATTTTCCTAGTGATTTTCAGAGCATTTCTGTTACATATGGGCAGCGATTTTTCATCTGAGCAGAGGCTTAACTTATCGTCCTGAGCAGGGTGCCGGTGATCTACCGGGGACTTTTACTGCCACGAGAGGAGGTCATTCTAATGTCCGGACGAGGGACCGAACATCTATCTTTTAGAGCAGTGCTTCTACACGACTGTCAGCCCAGGCCAGCAAATTTAATTTCTTTTTTTAATTGCTTTATGTTAGTTGCATGCTTAAGACAATTATTCAAATTGATTTCAGATTTACAAATTCAATTGTTGCATGTTTTAAAATAAATAAGGAAATATTGTCTTATATCCAACACTACAACACTTTGGTTTCAGTGAGAGAGTTCGGTTGTGGATTGATGGGTGCATAAGAAGTGCTCAGTTCTCGGTTTTGAATGATAGGTCTCCATCGGCTTGTTTCTCGTTGTCCATGGGTTTGCATCATGGTTGCCCTTTGTCTCCTATTTATATTAGGCTCTAAGAATCTGTCAGCTTCTACTAGAAAACTTGAGCTCGAAGGAAAGATCAGTGGCTACCAACCTACACCACTTGAGCCACCCATCTCTCACCTCCTCTTCGCGGATGATTGTCTTCTAGTCTTTAAGGAGAGGATTGATGAGTGTGTTCTTTAAGACGCCGTCACTGCAAGTACTGCGTGCAATCAGGTCATCAGTCGCAAAAATCATCTCTTCACTTGAGCTCCTTTGTTCCTTGGAGGCATGCTAACCTTCTCTCTCTCATGGCTGTTGTATCAAGTTAGGGAAAGGTGTTAGAATTAAACTTAAATAAACTTCATGATAATTATTTCATCTATCATGGATCTAGAATCAATATGCATCTCAAGAAGAAATATACAAATGCATATACATACCTGAAGCCATTAGATTGAGTGATGAAGATTTCAGTCCCTTCCTTGATCCTTGCAAACCCTAATTGCAAACCTTAATCTGTAGAACTCCTTCTTCTCTCTATCTCCTTTCCTTTGCACAAACCCTAACTGAAGTTGATGGAACACCACAAAAAAGGGAGGAGTTTGTTTTCTATTATGGAGGAGAGATGAGGGTCTATGTTTGCAAGTAACACATGTGATAAAATCACCCATCATGGCCCCCTTTCTATCCCACATGATTATTAAACTTTATACAAAGTAACCTTTATATTTGGGCATACATAATATCAGTTAGGCTATAATTATGGAATCTAATTAAAAACCCAAAGGTTAGTGGTCCACTTAATGTGATATTAACATTCTCCCACTTGGACCACTAGCAGATTATAGTACAACCTTAGAAAACAAATAAAAGAAAACTCATTTTAAAAACATTTTGACTCCATTAGATTCCATACTGAAAAACTTTGACACGTGATCACGAATTTAAAAATAATAACTGATAAGCCCAAATAATGATAAACTGTAATACTGCAATTAGCTTGGACCACCAATGTGAGTCATAGCGGTTATACAACATCTATGTCATACTCCCTTCTACGTACCACAACATTGATAACCCTCACTAATAGAGTCTATAACCAAAATGACCCTGTAATTAGTCTTGTCAAGACTTTTCCTGTTTAACAAACATCCATACATAATATGTGCACACATAGTTGGATAACAGGAAATACAGAAACAAACTTTTATTGCGCAATAATATCAATTACATAAGCACCAAACATACATTACAGATTACTCAAAAGACCCATTCTAATAACATGTTCTTTGAATGTCTTTGGAGGTAATCCCTGGTCAATGGATCAGCAACCATTAAAGTGGTACTTATATTCTCAATTGTCCTATTTTGTTTTAGTGAACGTTATCACTTCCCTTCACTCTCATGCATCTAGCATTCCAGCCCTGAATGGTACAAACTTTTCTGAATGATTTGAGTATGTCCAATTCACACTGGGTGTACTGGATCTTGACATGGCTCTACTAGTGAGAAACCTGAGGAAATCACTGCTGACAGTACAGCAGATCAGGTTAGTCATGTTAAAGCCTGGGAAAGGTCGAACAGACTCAGTCTCATGTTCATTAAAATGACCATTGCCAACAACATCAAGACTTCACTCCCTCAGACTGCTAACGCTTCAGAACTTTTAAATGCTGTAAAAGACCGATTTAAATCTGCTGATAAGTCATTAGCTGAAACTCTTATGGCTGAGTTAACTACCATGAAATATGATGGTAGTAGAGTAGTCCAACAATATATCCTCAACATGACTGATAAAGCTGCAAAGTTAGGAACACTGGGAATGAAAGTAGATGAATCCTTCTTGGTACAGTTCATCCTCAACTCACTTCCTCCTCAATTCGGACCATTCAAAATTCACTATAATACTCATAAGGATAAGTGGAATCTGAATGAGCTGACTAATATGTGTATTCAAGAGGAAGTGAGACTGAGGCAAGAAGGACATCACTCGGTGTTAGCAGTAACTCAAGGAGCTATTCACAAGAAGGGAAAGTATGGAAGAGGTAAGAGGTTTCCACCAAAGAAAGGGATTGAACATGGGGAAAGTAGTCAGGGTCATGGAAGGACTTTCACTGTCAAATGCTACTTTTGTGGCAGAAAAGGACATGTGAAGAAGGATTGCAACAAGAGAAAGGCTTGGTTCGAAAAGAAAGGTATGAATCTTTCTTTTGTATGTTATGAATCAAATCTTGCTGAAGTTCCTTCTAATACTTGGTGGATTGATTCTGGAGCCACAACTCACATAACTAATTCAATGCAGGGATTCCTTACAATCAGGAAACCGAAGGAAAGTGAAAGATTTGTCCTTATGGGGAACCGTCTCAAAGTGGAGGTCGAGTATGTGGAACTTATCGACTACTCTTAGAGACGGGTCATCAGATGGATCTTGTAAACACTTTTTATGTACCTTCGATTTCTAGGAATTTAATGTCTTTATCCAAATTAGATGTTGTTGGATATTCAGTTTTATTTGGTTGTGGAAAACTCAATTGATGTTTAATTCAATTTCAGTTGGACATGGAATTTTATGTGATGGTTTGTATAAAATTCCTTGAATTATGAGTTTGCACAATCTCTTTTAACCCTGCATTCAAATGTTGGTTCTAAACGTGGCTAATTGATGAAAAATCTTCTATCTTGTGGCATAGACGACTGGGGCATATCTCCAGGGATAGAATTGAAAGATTAGTGAAGAATGGGATTTTGGATAACCTAGACTTCACTGATTTGGATTGTGTGTGGATTGCATAAAAGGAAAGCAAACCAAACACACCAAGAAAGGTGCCACAAGAAGCAAAGAGCTTCTTGAGATTATTCATACAGATATTTGCGGACCGCTCTCTATTCCATGTTTTATAGGAGAGAGATACTTTATCACCTTTATAGATGATCTGTCTCGTTATGGTTATGTATATCTAATTCATGAAAAGTCTCAGGCTGTTGACATCCTTGAGGTGTTCAGTACAGAAGTCGAGAGACAATTAGATAGAAAAGTTAAAATCATAAGATCAGACCGAGGTGGTGAGTATTATGGAAGATACGATGAGTCAGGACAAAATCCTGGCCCATTTGCCAAATTTTAGAAAAGCATGGCATTTGTGCTCAATACACAATGCCAGGTACGCCTCAGCAGAATGGAGTTGCTGAAAGGCGAAACCGGACACTTATGGATATGGTTAGGAGCATGATGAGCTTCTCTAATGTACCTAATTCATTGTGGAATGAAACCTTAAAGACTGCTATGTATATCTTGAACAGGGTTCCTAGTAAGGCAGTCTCAACAACTCCTTTCGAGTTGTGGACTGGTAGGAAACCTAGTTTAAGACTTTACATGTTTGGGGTGTCCAGCAGAGGCTAGAATATATAATCCACAAGAAAAGAAATTAGACTCCAGGACCATATCTGGATATTTCATTGGTTATCCAGATAAGTCTAAAGGGTACAAATTCTATTGTCCTAACCATAGTACCAGAATTGTTGAAACTGGTAATGCCAGATTCCTTGAGAATGGCGAAATTAGTAGGAGAGATGAACCAAGAAAGGTGGATCTTGAGGTTATAAGAGAAGAAGGAGTTCTACAGATTAAGGTTTGCAATTAGGGTTTGCAAGGATCAAGGAAGGGACTGAAATCTTCATCACTCAATCTAATGGCTTCAGGTATGTATATGCATTTGTATATTTCTTCTTGAGATGCATATTGATTCTAGATCCATGATAGATGAAATAATTATCATGAAGTTTATTTAAGTTTAATTCTAACAAAAGGCCCATGCAAAATACCTGGAGATTCCTATCACAGGGAGGAGACTTAAGAAAGAGCACTTTAATAGTTTCCTTGCAAAAATTCAAGCAAGATTAGGGGAATGCGCACCACAACTCTTTCTACTGTAGGAAGAGCAATGCTCATCCGCTTCGCAAGCCATGCCATTATATTTGCTGGCCAACACCAGAGAGTTCCTCTTCTTGTTACTGATGAAGTGGAAACTATCTGTAGAAATTTTTTATGGGCTCGCTCTGAGGCAGAGGGAGGCATGCATCTAGTGCGGTGGGATGAAGTGTGTCGTAGCAAAAATGAAGGAGGTATGGACCTAAGGAAGATGAGGCCTTGGAGATCGGCCTTGACGGCCAAAGATGCGGCAGTCGTAATTACGCATCCAGAGGGTATTTGGGGGCAACTTGTCTGACTGCTCATGTCACCAAAGTGCAATTTATTAAAAAGGATATCCCCAGATTGATCCTTTTTTTCTCCTCATCACTAATCTTCAATGACCCTCAATCTTTTCTTCACTAATTACTTTTATGTATCTTATCAGATTTCTTTGGCAAGAGAAACAAGAAATTGTGTAAAAAAATAAAAAATTAAATATTTTTTGTACGTATAATTATATATATATTGTGGTTATATTTTTAGGATGTGCTTTGATTTTGTGTTCTTGTTCTTTTTCTTTTGTTTTTGGAAATACAAATGAAAAACTATAAATTAAAGATTTAATTGTAATAAACAGATATTTGTGAAATTAGTTGTGAAAGCACCGCCAACATAATTATGCAATTGTGTTTCTTTATGTGAGAGAAACGCAATTTGAAAGCAACACTCTTCAATGATTTGTCTACTAAAAAACAACAAAATTTTAATAGTAGTATAACATTTTTTTCTAAGGGAAGAAAAGGCCTGTATTGTAGATGGCAAATTATTTAGTATCATGTCACATGTATTGTCTTGAGTTGTATCACTAGAGTATTCTAGTCAAAATTTCTTTTATCAAATTGTTCATTTTCCCCCCCAAAAAACATCTTTTAAAAAATTTAAAAGAAAAATCTATACCCTATTGACTAAGAGGTTGGAATCTATAATATGCTACATCAATAAAAGAATATGTAAGTTTATTTGCTAAGATCATAAATATTTAGTTTATACTCAATAATCTAAAAAATAAAAACTAATAAATCCCAAATTGAGAGAAAAAGAGACACGTTTTTATTCTGTAGCATGACAGTGTGGAAAGGTTAGCTGCAAAGTATTTATGATGATTAGTAATGCAAAATCACCCAAATGGGGGAAACAATTTAATTTAATGAATTATAGGGGAAAACTTACTTTTTGATCACTGTAATTCTTTCATGACATTATTTATTTGTCCATAGTTATGAATGCGAAATTATTTGATGGTATAAACGCCGATAAATTTTTTAGGCTTTGTGTAAGTGGAGAAGAAGCATATATTTGAAGAATAAAAAAGAAGCAAGATTCATTATAAATAGAATTTGGGTGGGTATATTCAGCAATTATTTGTGTGTGTTTAGGAATAAGATTTCCTCTATTAGTAATATTAGAGTTAATCAATATTTATTTTGGTTTTTTGATTTAAGGTTAAAACTGTTCAACTACTTTTATTCTTAAAATATTGTTGTGTTAAGCAATTCTGCGGGTGTGAATAGCGGCACCCAATACAAATATGCATTCAATGGGGGCTGGGCTCTGTACTCTGAGCCGGTGGGGTGTTTGTGGATTTGAAAATTAGTGTGTGACAGCTCCATGGCGATTGGTCTTGAACAACGAACTATTGTTGGAGACGACCAGTCGGTAAACTTCCTCACTCACCCATGGCTCTACCTTATTCCTATCACTGATTGCCCACCTATGTTAGCATCTCAGTCCCTTCAGATGACCTCCCCCTCTCTGAATTATCACTCATGCACTCCATTGGGACATACAGAACCTAGTAGAGATTGCTAGTCCCTTGCTCGTCTCGCTAATCACCTCTATTCCTTTAAGCAGACGCCCTTCCACTGATCGAATAGGTTTGGGGTGCGGGGGCTCTGAGAAGCTGAAGGTATCTGATGTGTACATGAAGCTCACTAGTTATAATAGTGTTGTGGCACGTCAGTCCCAGAGAGAGGTGTTTCTTTTGGAAGGTCGCCAAGCAGACGTGGCCACTAGAGCTCTGCCCTTGTTGCGAGGAGGCAACCTCAATTCAAACTGTGGTTGGTGCCCTGGAGTCTTAGAATCTACGGACCACCTCCTCTGTGACTGCCCTATTACGGTTTAGGTTTGGGCCTTATTGAGTGTGGCCATCAGAACTTCTCCCATGCTCAGGTCGACAGAGGACCTGATAATAAATCTGTGGAAGGTTAGGTGTGATGATGGTCTTCATGCATCCTTTGCTCAATCGGCAATCATGTACGCAGTAGGAGGCATTTGGAAGGCTCGCAACCTATGGATTTTTCTGTGTAAACCTACCCTTGCATCAAAGTTGGTCTATCTTGCATTGGCTCAAACAGAGGAGAGGTTAGGCATTATTGGGGACCAGCCGGAGGCCCTTGTAACTAGAGTTTGCCGCAGAATATTCACGAACGCAGTAATAGCAAATAAACGAGAAAAAAGCGAGAAATAAAGATTTAATAAGATTCAGCAATTGCCTACATTTTCGGGCAAAAAGGGAAGAGAGATCCTCAAATCAATCAATTCAAGTTACAATCAATGGGAACAATACACCTTTTATATAGCCAGAGAATCTTTGAAGAAAAAGAAAACATAAAGATCTGAATTCGAATAAGAAATGAATCTAGTATCTAAATAGAAAACACCAAAACAATTGTGCGGTCAACTGGGCAGTCAACCACTAGCTATGTAGGCTCGAGTTGTGCACTTTGGCTAGTCAACTGCTAGCTGTGCAGGCTCAAGTTCTGCGCTCTGGCCGGTCCATGGCTAGTTATGCAGATACAAAAACTTTGTTCTGGACTGTCAATAAGTGTAGGCTGTCTAAATATTACTGAGGATAAAGCCTCAAAATGCGAGCCTCATGCCAAACACGAGGGTCAACCTCAAACGCAGATCTTGCGTTTCGTCAACAAACGCGAAGGTCGCGTTGATTCTTCAAAACACAGACCTCAATCAAGATCGCATTCTAACTTCAAACGTAAGTCTGTGAAGCTCTATATTTTAACACTAACGCGAGCCTGTGAGCTCCGCGTTCAATGCCAAAGCGAGATCTGCATCTAACGCGAGACCCACATTTCTGCTATAATAGACAATAATTAACTGGGTCAAATACACCCACTTTCTCTCCATATAATGGAGAATAAATCCCATTATGGAGAGATTTAAGTGGTCAGTTACACCCTAAAAATCTCTATAAATAGTTATTGCACAGCTAAGAAGAGATACACATAGTGTTGGCCACTCATAGTGTTGGAGGAGAAAAGATTGAGAGAAAAAGAAGTCTCTTTACAACTTGCTGAGTTTTTCTTTCAATCTCTTTGAGATTTTAGCCATTGTTTAAGGTTTATACCTTACTCATTGTATTTTCAATAAGAGCAAGAAGATCTAAGATCAGGCTTCAAGCTCAGCTCGTGAACAGAGAACAATATCTTTCTCCATCGCCATACGAAGAAGCCGGCATTAAACAAAGAAAAGTCAACCATCCTTCCCTCTTTTGTAATTAGATTTTGATCCATTGTAATCTCCTTTTCAATTAATTAAAGAATTTTTACATGCTCAATTTCTCGAGAAACAAAAAATGGTGACTCTGCTCGGACTACTTTCTCTACCGACGAGAAGATCGTGACGCAAACCAACTTGAAGTTCATCGAATCGCTCGTCGTCAAATTCGATAAAAACAAAGTTCAAACAAATTCTCTTTTTGGGCTTCGTTAGCCTCAAATCCATGTGGAAGTATCGCAAAGTCGCTCTCTTGCCTCATCAGAGGCTTCTCAAGGAAAAAGATTCTTCGAAAGCTAACTGTTCGCCTTTCAACAAGGCACTTAGTTCAAAGTCTCTCGGAGCCAATATGGCTTGTGATGAAGTCTCTCAGGAGAACCGCAAGACCTGTGTTGTGACTCAGGGCCAACACAACAACAGAGATCAATCTCGCCATCAAATCTCTCTCAAGCCTCAGCAGACTCGAGTTAACCGCCTTCGCGGTTGGAAGACTCTACTCCAAGTGACCAAGACGTGAGTCTTACGATTCACCTTGGTACTGAGCAAACTCAGGGGGTTCTTAACAACTCTTGCAAGCCAAGTGGATTGCTAATCATCAACTAAAATGTCGAGCTCGCCGTCAGCAAATAGAAGATGAAACCAATGTTGTTTGCACAAAAAGCGACACTCGCGTTCAGCTCCGCGTTTTTGCTTCAAAATGCGACACTCACGTTCAAAAGTAACAGTCACTGAAAAGCGACCTGTGTGTCTTTGTGCTAAAATGCAAGACCCATGTTCAGTCTCATGCTGCACCAGAACGTGAACCCGCGTTTCACTCCCAAAACACGAAAGCCCCGATCAGCCAAAAGCTGTGCCAAAACATGACCATCGCATTTCACTACCAAAATGCGACAGTCGCGTTCAGTCACAAGTGGCCAAGTTCAAATCTAAGTTAAGTAGCCCTCACCCTCATGGGTGCGAAGCTAGTTTCTCAGACACCCCTTAGCTTATCTGAGGGATTACCTGACTAGAAAGAGGAGTGTTCATCAAATCACTCCTTAGTGCCATTGCGAGCGGCTTATCTCTGCAGTACTATTTGATTGCCATTGTAACTTTCAGATGAGTAGCCATTAGTTTTTAGCTGATTATCAAAGATTCAAACTCAAACTCAGCCAAGAGGTGACGGTCTCGTAAGAAGAAGTCATTTTCTGATGAGGAGTACCCAGAGGTGACTTCAAACATGATAGGTCCAACCATTACACCGAGCAAGTCAAAGAGGAAGCAATTAGCTCTCAATTTTAAGGAATCTGATGTTGAACATTCCTCGGGCTTGAAAGAAATATAATCGAGCCCAAAGGAGTCTACAGACACACTCGAATTAGAATTAGAGCAATTGCCCCGATCGACTATAATTTGCTGGCCAAAGAGATCAAGGCAAATGATGAGCACTCTCCATTGCAGAATCTCATTCATCGAACTCGTATACAGAGACATAGGTTTTCGCCTATGTCACCAGACTCTGGAAGATCTGGTCAGAAGATTTGAAAAAAAAGCTCGAGTGCAGCAGGTGTAGTAAGAAATGCTTCAAGTCCACCAAGAGTCTATCAACGACTTCAAGAAGATAATAACTCTTTAGCTTGAGAAGTCGAAGACATCCAAAATTGACGCTTCTTCTAGCAAGGGTAAGGGCAAAGAGAACGAAGATGAAAACTCTACTTCTGAAAATACTGGCAATGAAAATAACTTCGGATATGAAAATCCTAAATCTTCATTTGAAGAAAAAGAGAATTCTGAAGAGGAAGATAATTATGCCAAGTGGATGAATGAGCTCGAAAAATGCCTGAAAGCCATTGCAAATCGAAGCGATGTTCAGGAAGTTAGGGTGGTCAGACCCTTCCCAGTTGAGTGGAACGCTGCTTCTTATCCCCCAAGCTCAAGGCACCAACCTTGCAATCCTTCAATGGCAAAGACTCACCAAGCTAACACATATACTACTTCAAATCTCAAACTGGGAATGCAGTATCAAACAACGCTATCATGACTCGTTTATTCATTGGTTGCTTTTGAATGGTTCATGAAACTTCCTGCTGGCTCTATCAAGAAATGAGCAGACTTGGATAAGTTATTTCTAGCCCGCTTCTTTGAAGATGACATAAAGATATCTGTGCCAACTCTTCTCGCTACAAAGCAGAAGAAAGGAGAGTCGATCAAGACATTTATGGAGAGATTTTGGGGCATGCACTCTGATGTCCAAGCGGCATGACGCATTCTACGTTTCTAGAAACTTGCCACCACAACCTGCAAACTGTGCTCCTGGTACAAATAAGAGTAGTTGAATGTCGCATTTGGAAACAACTTGTCCTACAAAGCGAACAGGCAGAGAAGATCGTCGCGCGAGTCAAGGCTGAAGAAAAAGAGAGTAAGCCTAGATCAGAGAAGTCAACGTGATGTACCACAGAACAATCTTTTCAATTAAAAAGAAAAGATACTCTAGCAACAGAGATTACATCTTCTGTCAAACCCCAACAACCAAGAGGGGGTAATATTTCAGGCCAAGCGCTTGCCAACAAGCAGTACTCTTTTAAGGATAAGCACATCATATCCTTATTTAAGTTGCTTCAAAGAGCCACAAACTCACGCTGGAAGAGACGAAGCGTCCTGAAGAAGTGGGCAAAACAGATGCTCTCAACTACTATTTGTATCACAAAATGGCGAGACATCCTAGAAAGCACTGTTACATCTTCAAAGATGTTCTCCAAGCTCTAATTGATGCGGATGTGCTCAAACTCCGCCCAGAGTAGAAGAAGGTCATTGCCTATATGACATCCATTCAATTTGGCAGGGATCTCCCATTAGCGCTAGCTGGAGTGCTTCCCATCCTGAAAAAGAAAATAAAGGTGATTAATATTGATCCCCATCACAAGGAGGAGAAAGGTTTAGTCCATGATCTAACTCCACATGGAGAGATAATGTGGGTTCTGATTGAGGTTATACCGGCACAAAAAAATACAGAATTTCAGAACTTAAAAATAAAGTACAAGGTACTCAATATTACCGCGAAAGCAAGTGGCTATGGAGTAGTGATCCACAAGGAGGGATTTGCGATGGAAATATGTTGTAAGTTCTCTTCTAATTAACTTAGATAGTTAAAATTTCTTCTCTTGTTCTTGTAAAGAAAATGAAAAGGAATCTTTTGTTAAATTAAGAAGAAAGTGGTAAATATAGAAGGTAGAGAAATGAAAAATAAATTTATACAAAGAAAGTGAAAATAGTGAATCGAGTTAAGAGTTGGTGATGATGGTGATCTATACTAAAAATTAAAAGAAAGAAAGAAAACTAAAAAGAACTTACTTACCTCTTCAGGTTTATGACTTAGCTTCAATCCTTGGCAAAGACTTACCTCATCTTGAAGGCGAGCAAAGTATGACAAATAGGATCTTTCCCGTTCCCAAACTTAATATGAATTCAAAAGTAAGCAGAAAATAAATAGAAACGGTTATCTATCACCATAAGCCATCAAAGGCACTTGCAATGACAAGGCATGTTCGATACTATAGGTTTCAATTAGATTATCATTAAAAATTGATGAAGAAGAGTAAGATAAGAAGAAGAAGAAAATAAAACTGTAACTTTGGTTCGATTCAAATAAAAATAGAAGAAAAGAATTTACACCGGTGTCACCCTCAGTACAAGCTTCACTCTCATTCCTCCATGAAACTTTCCTCTCTTCTCATAAAGAAAAATAAAAATTACATAAAAAACTAAAAATCTAAGTTATAAATTACAGCATAGGCTAGCTTATGCTCTCTGCTAAATCGTTCCCATTCTTCATCAAAATTATAGACATTATAGCTAAAATGTAGAGTGTCTGAAGATTAGGGGAGCAAATGCTCCCCAGATTTGACAGGATTGTCGTGGATCCGCGGCCTTGGCCGCTGATCCACAGCCTAGATCTGGCCATCTGGCCGGATCCAGGGGTGTGTGGACTCTGACCCTCCGATGCTTCTTTATCTTCTGATAGATTTTCAGTTTTGACTCTGATTTTGATGATATTCTCGTTTGATCTTCAACTAACCGAACAAATCTTTAAAAATTAATTTAACTGAACTAAATCTGAGATTATCCTCAGTTTACCAAATAGATCCAATTAAATCAGAATTTAACTAGATTTTTATTTGATTTTATTTTCTTTCTCTCCATGATTATCTTCTACAAAATAAACATTTAAGACGAGAAAATTAGTGTATTTATTACACAAAAAATGTAAAAGTGTAATGAAAAGAATGTAAAATACGTGTACGATCACACCCCCACACCTATATTTTGCTCGTTCTCGAGCACAACAAATAAAAAAATAAAATAGAGATAACCTAATCTAACTCACTTTGGTAAGAAACACGATAGCATTTAGCACGTGCAGCAAGTCATTAAACCTCTAGGTTACCCCTGGAGGATAAGTTTTATCTCATGAGTGTTTTCAGTGGATTACACCCAAAAAATCCATAAAGAAAGAGAAACAAAGTGTTAGTATTTTCTTAAAAGCATTTTGAAAAAGAGAAAATATTTGAAGTATTATTGTAAGAGTTCAAGTAATCAATAAGTTATAGAAAAATAGAAATTTTCATTTCTAAACTTAGTCTCTATTCAAAAACTTGTTATCAATCAAGGTAAAGAGTCAAACTGAATTTCTCATCTAGTCTATTATTTTATCCTAAGTCATATGCACCTTCGTGATCGTGAATTTTGACTCGGGATCTTTCAACTCCAACTCTTATACCTTATTTTTTTATATTTTTGGTGGTATTATTTCTTAGTTCTATTAGGCTTTCTAATAGCCCATGTAACGAGTCTTAGATCGGTGACTCCCAAACCGGACGGTCTTAGGGCACTGGGTGAGAAACACCCCAAAGACTTGAGGACTCGAGCAAAAAAGGTGCTAAGGATTTTATTTATAAGATGGACCACTTTTAGGCGTGAATACTTATGCTTTATGAGGCACAAATACCCAACTTAATTAGAAATTTTTTGATATATATATAATTTATATAAGGCATAAGAATCTTTATTTTGAACCCTAAGTGTGTAAGTGTATAAATGATGCATATTTCATCAAGGTAAAAATCAAGACTAAATTACCTTTTCAAATTTTCTTTCTAACCCTAGAAATCAAACAAATAATCTTTATTTTGACTAAGTATAAGAAATCCTAATTATTATTCTCTTATTTCTTAAAATTAACTTAATTTCTTACAAAAAATTGGTAAAAATATTGTTTCTCTTTACAAAAAGTTTATAAAAGCAAAGAAAATGTTACTTTTTTTGAAATAAAAAGAAAACCTATGTTATGTTAGAACACTCCCCCATACCTATCTCATACATTGTCCTTAATTTATGAATGAATGCTTAAAAACATGAAAACAAAGAAAGGGAAGAAAAATGTTGCCTCAAGGTGGTAGTTCCGGTGGTGGTCGGTTGGGCCAAAAGTTGCTGCCCAATCAAGATAATGTGGTGGTTCACGAAACTCACCTTTATTGACCTCTTTTCTATTTATATATTTACAATCTCCAATATTAATAGGATCATGAAAGATCCTATCATGAAAATTATTCCCTTACATGATCAGTCTTGAAAAATCACACGGAGTCATCATGATCATACCTATGTCCAACAAAAGAATGCGACTTGGTGGAATGGTTGACTTTCAAGAGTGATAGATTTGGGAACCATTACTAACTCAGGAGAATCAACTTTGGGTTCGAGAGTCGATTTTGATTCAAGAGTTGAGTCCAAATCAAAGAATTTAATTTCATATTCTTTTCCCATCAATAAAATGTGACTATCCAAAAGAGGTGGTTCGATTTCAAAATCTATGGATACAGGAACCAATGTTAAATGGGTTCAACTTGGGTACGAATACCAGAGTCAATATAGATTCAAAAATTGGAATTGAATCACAAAGTTGGGGATCGGGTTCACATTCATAATCAAGTTCAATCTCATTAAATGGAAAACTTGCCAATTTGTCAAAGAATTGGTATTGGTCAAGTTTAAGATGTTATGATGAAATTGAATCATGGTCAAAGTCTCTAAGACACCATGATTCTTCATTCCTATCAATATGGATAGGGTAATCAAGAATAGTCGAACATGTGTTAGGTTTCCTATCTTTCTCTATATTGATCAAGCGACTCATTTGTGCTTCTAGCCTATTGAGGGATTGGGAAAAATAATTTTTGGACTGAATCAGGGTTTTCATACTCCTAAGTTCCTAGATTCTTCTTCTTATTGTGGGACTTGAAAAATAGAGTAAAGATCTTGGATTTGAAAATCTGATGGGCTTGTGAGTCCTTAGGATTTTGGTTTTGATGAGTGGACTCAAGGAACGCTTCATAACTCTTTTCTAAATCTGATTTTTCTTCTATAAGTTGATTTTGAAAAGAGTATATGAAGGTGAATGTTAGTAAGGTTTCTGACCTTATGACTCAGGGGAGTTGTGTCCCCACTGACTCTGTAAAGAGTAGTGATGATTGCTCCAGTTTTGTTCATAATATTTGAACTGGGGCATATATTGATTCGGATAAGTCCAATCCGGTATACTTGGTTGGTTAAAATTATAATATGCCAGATTGGTAATATTCGAGTCAAAAGAAGTCGGTGTGAAGTATGGATCACTATATGTGTTGGAATAATTATAATTGTAATCCATATCACAAAGATGTTAAAAACAAAAACAAAAACAAAAAACAAGCAAACAAACAAACAAACAAATATAGAAGAATCTAGCCTAAGTTAGGATAGACCATAGATGTCACGGCCCGCTTTCTAAAATACGGAATACGGGTATGTGATGATAGCCAACAAATACTCACGAAGAGTGAAATCTCTTCCATGAGTACATTAGGCTATTAAAAACGAGCAGGATAGCACACATATATGCATATACAACCAAGAGCAGGAATAAAATCACATATATGAAATACATAATCATAATCAATATCCATCATATCTGAATAAAACAAGTCAAGAAACTAAACTCACCGGAGAACAACTGAAGCAGAATATGTTCTACGATCAGCTCTCTATACCGGCTTTCTGATCTAGATACTGAAAAAATAATAAAGGTCCGTCAGAAGCGGACCAACAAGAGTACACGAAGGGACAGTAAAAGAAGAACATGAAAAATATAGTAACAGTACAAGTAGGGTATTAAAATAATAAGAATAATAAGATTAGTATTTTTGAGAACTAATATTAATAATAATAACAGGAAAATTGAGATGATGATAGATCATGTACAAGGAGACTGTGCATGCATGGTTTGACATATATATAATGAACATGAGATGTCCTTGACGAGTAACTGTTATGTAATATAATCACAAGATCACTAGAACACGAGATCACAAGATAAAATAACATGGTAGATCCAGGAACATCATGTAGTCAATATAATGCATGTCACATGAGTCTCAAGTATCAGTATCATAAAATATATGTCAGGTACTAGATCACTGAAGACAATGTAGGATATAATATAAGTGTATATGTATAACATGTTTTATTATCCTAACTAATGCAACCATCCTATGCCCTATCCTACAGGACAACTGCATATCAAATAAGTGATGCGTAAGTGGATCCTGATAGTAGGGAGAAACAATTCACTGTACTCAGGTATCATGTAACATTGTTCGGAAGGAGGAATTGAATTGAGCAAGAGTTCAGAATAAACTGTTTATGCTCTTGTGCTGATGTTCAAACCCTGAATATATGTGAAGATTTACTTTACCCCTTCGAATTACCATTCATAGCATAAGCTATAACGGGTCGTATCCACAAGGAGGACTAGCGATGGAAGTGTTCACAGTTTTTATGTTGAAGTTTTTGAGAAGAAAAATGAAGGTTCTTATTTGTTTAAAAATCAAAAAGAAAACAAAGTAAAAAGGAAATGAAGAATTTTTGTAGAGTTTTTAAGAAAAGGAAAATGGAAGCGAGGAAAACAGAATGAAAAACGGTGACATTGGAAAAAGAAAAAGCTTTAGAAAAGAGTTTTAAAATTCAATGGAGAGAAAGCCATGACTAACTAACATTCTACACTACTAACTAATCTCATTGGGTGATTCATGTCTTAGTAGATTCATTGGCAATAGTCCATCTTGCTTTGTCAAATCAATATGTTGTCCCAAATTGAGGATATGTTCTCATCTTGGCTTGGCTAGGTGGCCTCCTTCGATCATCGGCTCCCAATAGGTTCTCAATAATGGAACATAGGTATTCACACTTTAGGTATGCTAAACAAAAATATAAGATTCATTAATTCATCAAAGCAAGAGTTAGCTAGCATGAAATAAGAAGCTTGTGCAATAAGTGTTAGCATACTAAAGTGATCTATCTTCATGTTCCATCAAGGCATTTGTTCAAGAAACAAGGCTCTAAATGAGACACACATGAATCATTTGGAAGTGATATAAAGCATTCACTAAGATTTGAAACACTACTCATCTTTATTGGAATAAAAAGACTTGTTAATTACAAGACAAGAAATAAAAACATTCAATGATTCATATGAGTTAGAAATCACCCAAGAGTTAGTAGTTAGTAGTGTTAGAAGTTAGTTAGTCATGTTAGAGGATTAGTTAGCTATAGAAAAGAAAAACAAGAAAGAAGACATGGTAAAAATAAGTACAAGAAAGTAAAGAGCTTTGAAAGTAAATGCAATAGAGAAAAAAAGATTTGAGGAAGAAAAGCTTGAGCCTTTGTATTAAAGTTGTCACTTCTTCAATTATAAAGATCTCTCTCACCTTCTCTCTCTTTTCTGGATTTAGAAGGAGAAAATGAAAAATTACACAAGAAACTAAGAGAGAACTAAAGAACTCCTAACTATTTTCCTAAAACAAAATGCTATTCTATCTTCCTCTTTTACAGAGGCCCCAGGGGTCCTTTTATAGGCCTCAGGAGCTGATCGCGACCCATAATAGTCGTAGGATCAATCACCTGATCAACGGTCAAGGATGTGCCGCGGATCCGCGGCCAAGGCCGCGTTTTTGCGGCACATCCTTGACCGTTGATCAGGTGATTTATAGGCCTCAGGAGCTGATCACGACTCATAATAGTCGCAGGATCGATCACCTGATCAACGGTCAAGGATGTGCCGCGGATCGCGGCCAAGGCCGCGTTTCCGCGGTAACAACTTGGCAGTTGCGCCAGCGATTGCTCTGACATTCCGTTATGCTGCAGGTGCATAACTGGAGTTTATAGAAGTCAGGGAATATGCCTTGGTTCGTTCCAGAATTGGGCTTCCTTGATGTGGGCTCCTTAAAACACTTTTAATTCTTTGAAAAATAAAAAATTTGGGCCTTCTTCTCCGTTAAAGAATGGACCTGAAAAAAAGAGAGAAAAACATTAAAAATTCTTTTTTTATTAACATAAAGCATGATAAGGTGATATAAAATGATTGCAAAATGAATTCCAATCAAACATGTAATAACAGGAGCACGCATAAATAACAAGATTATGTGTGGCATCGAAACCCACAAGGAGTCGCCCTTCCAAGCACACCTCTCTGGATTTTTCCTGCTACAGTCTTCCCCCCAGTAACCCCGACTTGGTTAATTTTATTAATTAATGCAAATACAAAATAGTGTGTTACTAAGTGTTACAGGATCAGGAATCACCAACAAGAATATTAGTGACAAATAGTGAATATAATGTGTATCAAGATCACAGGACAATGTAAATGGTGGTAATAACAAATACAAAGTAGTACAAGTGATGTCAGATAAGTGCAAAGTAATGCAGGTGATGTCAGTTTCATGTAATCCAAAGTTCATAATAAGTCAATCTTGATCATATGTCCATAATCTAATAAGTACCTTCGAATAATTCCTCAAACTATAAAGGTTGATTTCCTTGATTAATTTTCAGTAATATCAGGATCACAATATCAATCGATATATAATCTTTAACTATCAATCTTGCTTCATTATTATCCAGTTATCTTAAGATTCAGATCATAGTATTTGTCACGATCAGTATAAATTTCACGTCAATATATCAGTCTACCAATACAAGCAATCATACCAATTTAAGTTTGTTGCATACATGAACGAGATGCAAAACATGATACATAAGACAATATAACTAGATCATGAAATAATATCAAAATAGAAGAATTATCTGTATAATCAGAGAAAAGAGAGGTTAACGGGATTATGAGGCATTACTGAAAATAACGAACATGCTATTGAGAGATAAGAGTTCAAAGATAATTTCTCAGTTAACAGAAAAGTCAAAAGAAAGGAAATCGTGTACACTTGCCAGATGTCGTTGGAATTTGAATTCTCGTAGCTGCAACTAGCTCTCGGTGAAATTTGTAGCCTAAATATTACGTGAATTAATTAGAGACTTGACATGTTCTTATTCAGTGATAAGTTAAAATAACAAAGTAATTTTTACTATTTATTATAATTTTGGTTGGTTAGTATTTCTAAATATTCAATTTCTAACTTTTAGCAACCATTTAAAAATATTCTTTCATGATATAACACATGCATAAACTAATAAACTGATGTATAGTATTTATATTTTATTTTATATTTTTTTGTGATATTTAGAAATTTATTGGCAATTTTTAAATAAATGATCATTAAATAATAATTACAAAGAATATTTAATTTCATGTTATTCTAAGTAATATTACACTCAAAATACTTTTACAGAGTCCCAAATTTAGTTTGAGATTTTCTATTAATTTTTTGAAATTTTTGGAATTTTCTGTGAATTTTCTAGAATTTTTTGAATTAAAATAAACCTAAAAATCAATAAAAAGCTTAACGGGTCTGTTGCTACAGTAACGGGTCTGCTATAGTAATGGGTTTGGGTCTGGATTTGCTACAGTAAGATGCTACAGTAATTTTCTATATATTTTATTTCTATGTTATTTATTTATTTATTTATTTTTCATTTTCATTTTCTTTCTTTCTTTGTCCTTTTCCTTTTCCTTTTTCTTTCTTTCTTTTCTCTTTTTTTTAAAATAGGCTTTCGGCTCTGTTTTACAGACCCGAACCCGGGTCTGTATAATCACGATCCAGATTGGGTATGTGCCCAGTACAGACCCAGTCGGGTCTGGTCTGGCCTAACCAGGTCAGGCTGGGCCTGGCCTGGCTCGACCAGACCCAGTCCTAATAGGCCAGACCTGGCCCCGGGTCCGCACTGTGCTATGCATAGTGCACAACACAGTGCACAGTTTCTTTTTTCTTTGCTATAAAAATAATTTGTAAAATATAATAAAAATCACTATAATTAGGATGTGTATATCTAGGATACCTCAGAATATTTTTATTAGAATTTTAGCATACGTTTTTCATGGTGAAACTACATCTAACATGTAATGCATACTACGTGTTTGATGAAATGCCACAATGAACTAAATTCTACGAAAATGCAAGAATAAATACTTGGAACGCTTCCCTTCAGTTTGAATCTTCTTCCCTTCGTCCAGCACTTTAGAATCTCGCCAAGTTTGGAAGAGAAAGTGAGAGAGAAGAGGAAAAGAAAGAGACTTGGATGTTTCAATGTGGGTTGAGTAGGGATGAGAATGGTGAAATTGTCTCTTATATAGGCACCACACCCCCTAGGCAACCTCTGAGAGTTAGGGTACGTGGAAGAAAAAGTGGGTTCAGTTTTAGTGAGGGGGAGAAAGCGTGGGAGAAGTTAGAGAGAGTGGGAGAAGTTGGAGAAGATGGCGAGAGTTAAAGGGAGGTTTAAATAAATGGGCTTGAGCCTTTAAATCACATGCCAATGTGGCATAGTAGTGGGAGCTTGCAGGTTTGAATGAGGAGGTCAGGGGTTCAAAACTGAGAACAACAGTCAAAGTGCTTTGGTTTTCTTTAATTTTGGAAGAATAAAGGGTAAGTAAAAAGGTTAAATAAATTAGTTACCTTTTCATTCTAGAAGCCAAGAAGTCATATTGGTTGGTGCATTCAGT
Source organism: Agave tequilana (assembly GCA_038442645.1). NCBI lineage: Eukaryota > Viridiplantae > Streptophyta > Magnoliopsida > Asparagales > Asparagaceae > Agave > Agave tequilana. The sequence goes on from JAVJIF010010223.1 coordinate 36,658, forward strand.
TCCTTTCTGTTGGGTCACGGGTTCAAACACAATACTAGGGTTTTCCTATTTTATTTTTATTTTATTTTATTTTATTTTTATTTTTATTTCATTCTTTTCTTTTTGGATAAATATTTAAGCATTATTTTATTGGATTAAACTCTATTAATTCAGAAAAATCCTCAAAATTCTTAAAAATAAAAGATGTCATCCTGAACATTGTTGTGAAGTCAGATCTCTAAAATTCATCCCCGATTGTTAATTAAAAATCTCAGAGTCAGTCCGTGACACCGATCGACCCCGAATTGAGATTCTTCTCCAATAATTTTTCAAAAAATTCTAAAAATCCAAAAAATTCAAAATAATGGAAAATAATATCTTGAGTTGAAATAGCCTCAACCCAACTATCAAGATGATTAAACAGCATCAGATACCAGTATTGACATACATATATTGGCAACCAAGGGTTACATTAGACCTAGACGACTCCTAACTAGTTAGACTGTCCACGAGGGTATATTACATAATCTGACCATAAGTTAATCGGTCAGGTAAAACTAGTGGAAGGTATTTGTACCTAAGCAATGGTCTAATTATACCAAACTACTGTTTTTCAAGGTTTCGCCTCTCAATCCCCAACCTTTGACACTGATTTGGCAAGAGTCAAATTCTAATCAACTTCCCCCTTAGGTCAGTCTCCTATTGAGTCTGAGATGTCCCTAGGGCTAATGTCTGCTCATTTTTAAGCTAAGCTTGGGATAGTGAGTGAGGAGATTTTTGTTATGCTAAGGCAGGGTAATGACATTCCCACCTTACCCTGTTTATAGGACAAGCTCTTAATTCAATTCAGTGCAGTGTACAAGTGCATAGAAAAAGTAACACTAAGCAATATACATCACTCAAAATATGTTTCCTAGACTATGTGCTATGCATACGTACCTTGGCTCCAGCACTCTTTAGCAATAAATAGAAAATGTAATGAAATAGACACGTGATTAAATGCAAAGTCTAAACCGTTTTTAGCATTTATAATCAATCATTTATTGTTAAGTTATACAGTATATACAGAGTATATAAATGAGAAATTAAAGCATGCATAAGCTAGATCATTGAAGTTCAGTCGCCTTGCAAAAAAGCAAGGTGAGTAGTCCTCTCAGATTGTCGCGTTTGCGCGACAATACTGAGGTCTTCTGGGCTCTGCTTTCTAGAGCAGAGTCCAGAGACACTTATATATCCACTGTAACTCTTGTTTCCTTGATATCATTCACTGCACACCAAGAACAAAGAAAAAAGTAAACCAAAAAAGTAATTAAAAAGAGTTACTTACCGTCCCTCCCCAGCAACGGCGCCAAAATTTGATTGAGATTAAACCTGCACAGAAAAATACAGAATTTCAGAACTTAAGAATAAAGTGCAAGGTACTCAATACTATCACGATAGCAAGTGGTTATGCAGGTCGAGATCCACATGGAGAGACTTGCGATGGAAGCATGTTGTAAATTCTCTTTTAATTCACTTAAAATGGTTAAAAGTTCTTCTCTTATTCTTGTAAAGAAAATAAAAAAGAATCTTTTGTTAAGTTGAGAAGAAAGTGGTAGATAGAGAAAGAGGAGAAAATAAAAATAAATTTATAGAAAAAATGAAAATAGTAAATAGAGTTGAGAATTGGTGATGATGGTGATCTAAACTAAAAATTAAAAGAAAGGAAGAAAACCTAAAAGAACTTACTTACCTCTTCTGGTTTATGACTTACCTTGAATCCTTGGCAAAGACTTATCTCATCTTGAAGGTGAGCAAAGTATGGCAAATTAGATCTTTCCCATTCTCAGACTTAAACTATAAATTCAAAAGCAAGCAGAAAATAAATAGAAACGGTTATCCATCACCGTAAGCCATCAAGGGCACTTGCAATGGTAAGGCATGTTTGAGCTATAGATTTTATTTGAATTATCATTAAAAACTGGTAGAAGAAGAGTAAGAGAAGAAGAAGAATACAAAATTGTAACTTTGATTCGATTCAAATAAAAATGGAAGAAAAGAAGAACTTACACCGGTGTTACCCTCAGTACAAGCTTCACTCTCATTCCTCCATGAAACTTTACTCTCCTCTCAGTTACATAAAGAAAAATAAAAATTACATAAAAGAAAACAAAAAACCTTAGTTATATACTATAGAATAGCCTAACGTATGCTCTCTGCTAAATCGTTCCCATTCTTCATCGAAATTGCTGGTATTTATAACTGAAATGTAATAGGGGAAAGCGTCTAAAGATAGGGACCCGTGGCTTTGGCCAAGATCTGCGGCCTGGCCAGATCTAGGGGTTCGTAGACTATGGCCCTCCGATGCTTATTTATCTTTTGATAGTTTTTTAGTTTTGTCTCTGATTTTGATGATATCCTCGTTTGATCTTCAACTAACTGAATAAATCCTTAAAAAATGATTTAACTGAACTAGATCTGGGATTATCCTCGGTTAACCAAATAGATCCAATTAAATCAGAACTTAACTGGGGTTTTATTTTATTTTATCTTCTTTCTCTCCATGATTATCCTCAGCAAAATAAACATTTAAGATAAGAAAATTAACAAATTTATTACACAAAAAATGTAGGAGTGTAATGAAAAAAATGCAAAACACATGTACTATCAGGTTCATCCTAACATTATCCAAAGCTAGCAATGGACTACTATTACCAAAAAGAAGACCAAAGGTAAAGCAGGAGCATCTCATTACAATGTGATGAGTTTTTTGTTGCCCAAAGGCCTTCCACCCTAGTTTTGATGATGATTAACTCATGTAGTTATGTTTACTAATAATCTGTGATTTTAGTTTCAGATCATGTAACAAGATATTAGTTGGTGATTGCTTCAACAAGATGTGTTTTAGAAGCTTTAACATGGTGATTCCAGGGCTCAAGCATCAAGATCACACTTTGCCTAGCTCATGGATGGCGTTTTGGACCGAGTCGACTTGAAGATGAAGATCGTCAAGAAGACTTAGGTATCATAGAGTTTAGTGTGTTTTAGATCCATTTGTAAAGCTTAGAATAGTTGATATGCTCAAGTGCACAACACACATAAGTTTTATGATTGGATATTGGTTTCTCGGTTTTTAGTTTAACCGATATTTGTTTTCATGAATAGATTGATCAAAACAAGTTTAAATGGTTTATATGTATAATAGATGTATTCTAGTTATACATGCATGCTTAAACATCTTAAACAAACTTATTTTGACTTTCCTATTCATGTATTGAAAAATTCAAGTTTGATAAAAATACATGTTTTGGTTTTTGGTAAAAATGTTTAGACACAAAAATAGTTTCATATGCTTGATATTTAAGTTAAAATTTTTATCACATGTTTATATATCAATACAAAATGATAAAACTATTTTTGGGTATTTTTACAAGACTTAAAAGATTTTTAAAAATATTTTAACATGTGTTTTCTGTCCCTAAACAGTGGCTGACAGGCCAGGACGGCCGACCGCACGGGTCGACCGCACCTAAGGCCGGTCGACCCTTGCGGTCGAACGACGTGCACAAGCCTGTGCACATTTGGCAGACAGGGACGGTCGGCCGGGCGGCCGACCGGACCTGAGAGCAGTGCTCTCTGTTTCTGGGGGTCGACCGGGCGGTCGACCGGGTTGCCCCAACGGTCACATTCTGACCGTTGGCGGTCGGCCGGGCCGGCCGACCGGTAGCCTGTCAGGCTGCGAGATCAGCCTAACGGCTAGTTTTGTTTTGGGGCTATATAAATCCCATTTCTTTAGGGTTTTAAAAAAGATTTTTAAGAACAAAAATTCTCAGTTTTCTGAAGTGTTTTTAAAAGATTTCAAAAGTGTTTTTGGGCTTTAAACTTCCAATCTTATTTGTTTTAGGTTTTGGAAAAATCAAAGGAAATAGAATTTTGGGAGATTTGTGTTTGTTCTTCATTTCCATTATCTTCAAGAGTTTTCCCAAGATTATTTCTTTGAGTTTTTGTTTTCCAAATACCTAGTTTTTCACACTTGAGCTTATCATACTATCCTATTCTATTAGGATCATTGTTTGAGGAAAAGAGATTGTTTGAGGTTGTTGAGCCTCCAAATTGTACACCCTTACTTTTGTTTGTATCCCTCTTTGGTAGAAGTGATCGGGTGATTGGTTTGCTCCCTCTTTGGTAGAGGTTGAGGCTTGTGGTTTGCTCCCTCTAGTGAGAGGTGGAGTTTGGTTTGTAACCCTCTTCGGTAGAGGCATTGGTTGTTTGTTTGGCTAAGGGCCTATCCCTCTTGTGTGAGGCGGTGTTTGTATTAAGAGAGGAGTTTGGTACTCCTTGTGTTGTAACAAATCCTCTTCGGTAGAGGTTCCCTCGGTGGGAGATAGTGGATTGGAAATCCTTCACGGTGGTGAAGGCGGGGATGTAGAGCTGGGTGCTCGAACCTCGAAACATATCTTTGCCTTTGCGTTTGATCCATTGTCTCTCTAACCCTCTCTCTATTTGTGTTGTGCATAGCATCATTCTTATTGTCATTCATATCATTCATATTGCTTGTGTTGCCTTGCATATATTCATATTGCCTATTCATCTTATATGCTTGGTTGTTTGTGTGTGCCTCACTTGTACTTAACCACAAGAGTTTCATATAGCACCTCAACCCATTAAAGGGGAATCAAGAGGAGTTAGTCCAGAGCCCTTCACGGGGAATTCGGCTACACTTGTGTGTTGTATTAAGTGTGTTGCAAAATTTGCATTAGCTTCCGCATTTAGCGCATTTAGTTTCTAGATTAGTATTATCACCTATTCACCTCCCTCTAGGTGATTTACAATTGGCATTAGAGCATTTACAATTGGTATCAGAGCGTACGCTCCTGATATTTAGGCTTAACATCCTACGAGTGAGATCCATTTGTTTGCTAATCTACATTTGCATTTGCTTGTTTGCACACATATAGTTTACCGTAGACTTATTGACCCCACCTAGTTTTGACCCTTCCAACATTGTTGTTTGGAAGTATAGAATGTCCATGTACCTAAAGACCCTAGGTTTGCATGTTTTTCTTGCGGCTACCAAGAGATGTTATCTTGGTAATCGCAATCATATTGGGGCAAATGCACAAGCCCTAGAGGCCATTAGAAGCACGCTTTCAAAAGAATATCTTATGCATGTTTCTAACCTTGATTCCGCTTTTGCAGTGTGGAATAAGTTGACAACAATCACCACCTCCGAGCTTCAATTGCCAATCCAACAAGAAGAGGAGTCTAGTGAAGAATCCGACTCTCAATGCTTAATGGTCCAAGGGATGACTCCCTTGAGGTACATTCGGAATCTCAACTAGATAATGATGATTGTGCTAGTTCTTCAAATGATTATGTTGATGCCCATGTTTTGAATGAAGAACTATCTATTGTTTGTGAAAAACTAATTGAAAAATATAATATTTTGAAAAAGAAAAGTCTAGGCATTAACAATGATAATAAAAATTTGATTTTTAGACTTAACAATGTTTTGCAAGAGAAAGAGGAGATTTCTAATGAGAGGGATTCATTAAAATCTCAACTTGTCCTTAAAGAAAATGAGTTTTTAAAAAATAAAAATGATTGTGATAATGTGTTGAAGAAAAATGAGTTTTTATCTTCAAAAGTTGATTTTGTTTTAAAAGAAAATAATTCTTTAAAAAGAGAAATTGATTTTATTTCAAAAGAATTAGAAATTTGTTTAAATAAAAATAAATCTTTGAAAAATGATATTGTTTCTCATGTTTGCCATGCGATGGTAGTTTCACCTAGATCACCCCTTGCATGCTCCACTTCTTCTTTGATTAAAAATGATATAAATGTTTTAAAGAAGAGTATTGATTGTTTGGGCTCCACTTTGAGCCAATGTGTTGTTGGGCATACACGCTTGGAATCTTTGTTTCGAAAGAAACAAGTTCCATCTATTCATGCACACTCTACACGGCATACACATGCTCCTCACGGACACACCCATCACATGTATGCTCATGTGTATACTTGTACACATTGTGGACGTAAGGGCCACCTTGCTAAATTTTGCTTTGATAGATTACATGATGTAAATTTAGCAAATAAATTTGTTTGGGTTAGGAATGATGCTAACCCCCATGGACCCAATAAGATATGGGTACCAAAGACCACCCCTAGAGCTTTTGATGTAGGAGTGGGCTCTCACATGACGTGAGAGTAGCCGTACCTTGGAGTGGATGCGTTCCGAGCTTCATGAAAATCAAATGGATGCATCACTTTCAAGGGAAGTTTTGGTGGGAAGACCACCATGTTTTGGAGACAACGAAAGTTGCCTCATAGGTTTTGGTAACGATCTCTAACTCCTTATTTATTTTTCCATGCTTCCATGTTTATCATTTGTAGCATGATTTATTATTTGTAGATTATTATAAAAATGGCATGTTTATTAAATCCTTGAGATACATGTTTAGCATTTTGAGACACCCATGTTTAATATGGACTATTATTTTATGTTCTCACCATTTGTTTAGTTATCATGTCTATCATAGGTTTAATAACATGTGGATTTTCTTAATAATCATGTTTATAATTTTCATGTTGATTTATATCCCGTTTAATGCTTCATGATCTGAATATATGTTTAAATGTTAGTTTTCATTAAGACTAGGATTTATACTTGTACATTTAGTGGGCCACAAATAAATCTATATATGTTTGACCTTGAATGCTTATTTGAACCCATTAGATGTGCTAGTATAGTCTAGTTTTGATGATCCATACATTTTAAACTTGTATTCCTAATTTTGGTTTTATTTTTGATCATGTGTTTTCATTTCATATATATGTCTATTTTGTCAAATCTTAAGTTATACATGTATACCCCTTGAGTCATTTGCCTTTCACGCAAATCTATATATATGGACTCAAATTGTGTTTAGGGATATGTATGTATACTTCTTGTGTTGACAAATCATACATATACCTTGAAATGAAATTTGTTTAATAAAAACTTAGTTATTCACGTTTTCATGTTTTTGTGTTTAACTTCATGTATATGTCCATTTTATCCACATTATTGTTTATACATATACATCCTTTTGAGCCACGTGCCTTCATGCATATATCTTTGTGGACTCGTTGTGTTTTGGATATGTATGTATACTTTAATTTGTATAGGACATACATATACCTTGAAAATTAAATAAGTTTTGATGATTTTCATGTTTTCGTGTTTTAAGGAATATTGAGCTTAATTACCAATTTTCATGATTATGATCCTCACATTGTATTTGTACACTCACTTTTATTAATTACTCATGTGTTTGTTTTCATGAGTTATATTTATGCTTAATTGGCTTAGAGTGTTGATTATCATGTGGATTTCATGTTTCATGAAAAATTATTTATTTTTATTCCTTGCTTGAAGGATTTCGTACTAGTTTACAAATTTTTCTTATAACTAGTTGCGATATTCTTCATTTGGTAGAGATTTTCAACCATACTACATTTTCAAACCTGTTTTTGAAAACCCCTACCTTTATGGGTGGTTGGATGGGAGATCATGTTCATGTATGCTTTAAAATGAAAATCATTCAAAACTTGAACCATGATTGGGTGGTAGGTAATATGAGATATACATTTGATCTTATTGTTTCAATTGGTATCATTGGACTCTTTCAATTGGTATCAATTTTGACCTTTCTTGTATACTCATATATGTTTGTATGTATGTATGCTTTCAATTCCAAGAATATCAATTTCAATTGGTATCTATTTTCCATACATATATATGTTTGTGTTTATGCTAAGCTTGAGCTTCAATTTTGTTTCAATTGATTACTTTTAAATTGGTATCAAGCCTACGCATTGTTTTAGTTGGTATTTCATAAAGGGGGAGAAAATTTAATTTTGTCTTTCAATTGGTATTTGTACTCCCATACTTTATGATTGAAAATTTCAAATTGGTATCATATGTTCAAAATGATAATTATTTACAATTGGTATCAATATTTTTGTTTACCTTCAATTGGTATCAAGATGCTCTACTTTGACATATTTTTAATTGATATCTTAATTGAATGTAATCCCTTATTGACTTTGTTTTTGTTTTAGACAAAAAGGGAGAAAATATTGTTTTTCTTGTTTTCAACCTTTTGTTGATTCATTGTTTTCAAACAAAAAGGGGGAGAAAAATTTATTGATTTAGTTTTGTTTTTACCCCTTATTGAAGATTGATTCTTTGTATTAAAAAGAGAGAAGATTTTGTTTTGTCTTGATTGTTTACCCCTTTATTGATGATTGACAAAAAGGGGGAGAATTATTTGAGAGTTTAACAAGTTTATATATGCATGTTTATGTTTTGCATATATTAAGTTTAATTCTTAAGTTTAATTTAGTTTAATTTTAATTGGTATCTAGAGCATGTTTTGTTTTTGAACATTTCATTGGTATTTAGAACCTTTTATTGTTTATGCATAAATATGCATGTTTCATGTTTAATATTCATTGCATATTTTATTTGTTTATGCATGAGTTAAGGGGGAGCTTCTTTGAAGCTTAACTTTAATCCATGCATATATAACTCCATGAGTTTTGTCATCATCAAAAAGGGCGAGATTGTTGGCCCAAAGGCTTTCCACCCTAGTTTTGATGATGATTAACTCATGTAGTTATGTTTACTAATAATCTTGTAATTTTAGTTTCAGATCATGTAACAAGATATTAGTTGGTGATTGCTTCAACAAGTTGTGTTTTAGAAGCTTTAACATGGTGATTCCAGGGCTCAAGCATCAAGATCACACTTTGCCTAGCTCATGGATGGCGTTTTGGACCGAGTCGACTTGAAGATGAAGATCGTCAAGAAGACTTAGGTATCTCATAGAGTTTAGTGTGTTTTAGATCCATTTGTAAAGCTTAGAATAGTTGATATGCTCAAGTGCAAAACACACATAAGTTTTATGATTGGATATTGGTTTTTTGGTTTTTAGTTTAACCGATATTTGTTTTCATGAATAGATTGATCAAAACAAGTTTAAATGGTTTATATGTATAATAGATGTATTCTAGTTATACATGCATGCTTAAACATCTTAAACAAACTTATTTTGACTTTCCTATTCATGTATTGAAAAATTCAAGTTTGATAAAAATACATGTTTTGGTTTTTGGTAAAAATGTTTAGACACAAAAATTCTTTCATATGCTTGATATTTGAGTTGAAATTTTTATCACATGTTTATATATCAATGCAAAATGATAAAACTATTTTTGGGTATTTTTATAAGACTTAAAAGATTTTTAAAAATATTTTAACATGTGTTTTCTGTCCCTAAACAGTGGCTGACAGGCCAGGACGGCCGACCGCACGGGTCGACCGCAGCTAAGGCCGGTCGACCCTTGCGGTCGACCGACGTGCACAAGCCTGTGCACGTTTGGCAGACATAGGGACGGTCGGCCGGGCGGCCGACCGGACCTGAGAGCAGTGCTCTCTATTTCTGGGGGTCGACCGGGCGGTCGACCGGGTTGCCCCAACGGTCACATTTCTGACCGTTGGCGGTCGGCCGGGCCGGCCGACCGGTAGCCTGTCAGGCTGCCAGATCAGCCTAACGGCTAGTTTTGTTTTGGGGCTATATAAACCCCATTTCTTTAGGGTTTTAAGAAAGATTTTTAAGAGCAAAAATTCTCAGTTTTCTGAAGTGTTTTTAAAAGATTTCAAAAGTGTTTTTGGGCTTTAAACTTCCAATCTTATTTGTTTAAGGTTTTTAGAAAAATCAAAGGAAATAGAATTTTGGGAGATTTGTGTTTGTTCTTCATTTCCATTATCTTCAAGAGTTTTTTCAAGATTATTTCTTTGAGTTTTTGTTTTCCAAATACCTAGTTTTCCACACTTGAGCTTATCATACAATCCTATTCTATTAGGATCATTGTTTGTAGAAAAGAGATTGTTTGAGGTTGTTGAGCCTCCAAATTGTACACCCTTGCTTTTGTTTGTATCCCTCTTTGGTAGAGGTGATCGGGTGATTGGTTTGCTCCCTCTTTGGTAGAGGTTGAGGCTTGTGGTTTGCTCCCTCTAGTGAGAGGTGGTTTGGTTTGTAACCCTCTTCGGTAGAGGCGTTGGTTGTTTGTTTGGCTAAGGGCCTACCCCTCTTGTGTGAGGCGGTGTTTGTATTGAGAGAGGAGTTTGGTACTCCTTGTGTTGTAACAAATCCTCTTCGGTAGAGGTTCCCTCGGTAGGAGATAGTGGATTGAAAATCCTTCACGGTGGTGAAGGCTGGGATGTAGAGCTGGGTGCTCAAACCTCGAAACATATTTTTGCCTTTGCGTTTGATCCATTGTCTCTCTAACCCTCTCTCTATTTGTGTTGTGCATAGCATCATTCTTATTGTCATTCATATCATTCATATTACTTGTGTTGCCTTGCATATATTCATATTGCCTATTCATCTTATATGTTTGGTTGTTTGTGTGTGCCTCACTTGTACTTAACCACAAGAGTTTCATATAGCACCTCAACCCATTAAAGGGGAATCAAGAGGAGTTAGTCCAGAGCCCTTCACGGGAAATTCGGCTACACTTGTGTGTTGTATTAAGTGTGTTGCAAAATTTGCATTAACTTCCGCATTTAGCGCATTTAGTTTCTAGATTAGCATTATCACCTATTCACCCCCCCTCTAGGTGATTTACAATTGGCATTAGAGCATTTACATTTTTCTTTTAGAGAAATCGAAAGGTGTCACTTCTCTCACTGACTCAGATGAAGAGGAGTCTGCTTTCGCTGCTGATCTTGGCGCTCATCCTATGTCAAGAAATAAGTCCGACAAGCAGTACTTGAAACAGTACGGTGACTTGATGACATTCTCCTCTAAGTCAACACAAGAAAACAACCGAGCAGCCCAAGAAGCAACCCATGGAGAAATAAAAAGAGCTTTGCTATACCAAATCTCTTTAATAAAACCATTAAAAACCTTCTTAAGAAGTTTGTCTAAAAAAGTCAACGTGACTGGGATGAGAAGTTAGGCGAATCCCTGTAGGCTTACCGCACAATGGTGAGAGCCCCAACAATGGCTTGACCATTTTTCTTGGTGTACGGATGTGAAGTTGTACTTTTACTGGAGATTTAAATCTCATCTCTGCATATTGCTCTAACGATAGAGATGACGAATGAGGATAAGCATCGATTGCGTCTCTAAGAGATAGAAGCTTTGGACAATAAATACCTGTAAGCTCAATAATAAATTGAACTCTATCAAGTTGGAATTTCCAGAGCCTTCAACAAGAAAGTCAAAGAATGGATCTTCTAGAAAGGTGATCTTATCTTAGCTATCTGACGATCCATGATTATGACACATAGACCAAAGGCAAATTTTAACCCAAATGGAAGGGACTTTTTGTAGTAGAGACAATATACTTAAATAGAGCTTATTGCCTCACAAACCCAAATGGAGACACGCTTATGATGCCGATCAATGGCAAAATTTTGAAAGTACTATCCATAATTAAGTTAACACCATACCTCTGATCAAATAAGTACTCTGGCTAATTAGTTGGATTAGGATTTGGAATCTAAGATGTTTGGAGGAGCACCAGAGAAGAACGTGCTCCTTCAAAAGGATTGCATCACTACTTACTGACATCGAGCTGAACGCGGGTCAGTTTTGTTGTCATATTGGCTGTAATTCGTAAGTCGTAATTGATAAAGTCTTTTACAGTTGTAAATGAGTTAATGCATGTAAGTTTTACAGTGTTTTGTTGGTAATATAAAGTTGTAAGTGAGAAAGTGTATTGTGTTTTACAGTGTTTGGTTGTCGTAATGTGTAAGTCATAAGTGAAAAAGTTGACCACAAAATTAATTATTTGGTGATTTAAAAAGTTTTAATATTGCAAATAAATACTAAAAATGCTAAATATTAAAAATTAATATTAATATAAAAAACATTATACAATTTGCATGACCATAAAATTAATTGTAAATGGCTATAAGTGAGTAGTAATAAGGTTATAAGTGAGTGGTAGTTGAGTTGTGTAAGTCTTTTACGAATTGCGGTCCAAACAAACGTCCTAGTTGTAATTGGGTTGTAAATCATTTACGAATTACGGAATTTTATGACTTTTACGATGAAACAAACAACCTCGAATATGGAGATACCATGATGCATGATGTCAATATTGAAGATATGATAAACAGCCTTGTCACTCTTCTCTGGAACTGACATCGAGCCGAACGAATGTGAAGATACCACGATGCATGATGTTAACATTAAAAAAATGATAAAGACACATTATCGATTTTAGTCTTATCACTCTTCTCTAATATATAGATCTGCATCCACTGTCAGTTTGAAAGGATAGGTCATATTTTGAAGTCGATCAGTCTAGGCAACAATTTTAGGCACTCTTCTTCTCGATCGTTCCTCTCGATCCAAAATGATGGATTTTCTAGCTTGACTTTTTCATATGTAATGGTGGCATATCTCTGATCACCTCCTTCCCCTTGTCGGCGGATCGTAGCTCGGCTTCACGACTATTATAGTCGAACACTCCATGCAGCCAACAAATTGGTTGAATGAGTTTATCTGATGACTTATCAAGCCAAACTCATTGAAGAAGATTCGTGATGCACTTTTGCAGAACTTTTTCTGTGCTTCTACATTCATATCAAGGCCTGACTATTGGCTGAGAACCAAAGTCTTGATTATGAGAGAGACGAGAGAAATCTCACAAGGAATAATAATTTGCATGATAAAATCCCCACAGAGTTTATACACACCTCTTTAATCCCCAGCGAGATTTTAGAGGTTATCAGTAGAATTAAAATATAGGAAGTACATCATGTACTGTTTTCAAAAATGTTCGCTTCAAGCGACATAACTATCCAACGCCTCCGATGGCTAAGAATAGAGGACCACATTGGCTTTTAAATTCAATACAAAATTCTCGATAACTCATCATGCTGAAAGGAATAGCATGGCTAGTCCAACTCAAATGGTAGTTGGTTAAGGCAAACCAAACCCGTTGATATCTGAGAGCTTACTAAAAATCCTAAGAGACCTGATCCCGCCCAGTCTCACCAAAATTCTTTACCAATTCCCTCTCATGAAATGGTAGATTTACAAAAAGCTGTACTCATTTCTTAAAAAAAATGAATTACTAATCAAATCTGTCATCTTAAAGGTTACACCTCTGACAGTACGTCCTTTACTTATCAATTCTCTTTTATAGAATGACAGGTCTACAAATTTGCTCAAATCGCAAAATAAATTCCTGTCATATTAAAAATCACACTTCTGACAGTGAAACTTCTACTTGTTAATTATCTTCAACAGAATGACAGGTCTACAAATTTGCTCAAATCACTAAACAAATCCTGATAAAATCACACATCAGACAGTGAAACTTTTATTTGTCAATTCTCTTCAACAGAATATCAGATCTATAAATTTGCTCAAATCACTAAACAAATTCTTGTCATGTTAAAAAATCACACTCTGACAGTAAGATTTTCTGTTCTCGTCAATTTCCCCAGCAAAATGACAAGTTCAACAAATTTGCTCAAATCGTAAAATAATGCACTGTCATGTCAAAAATCACACATCTGACAGTGATTTCCTCTACTTTTTTTTAATGAAAATGAGGAATTTGGTTAAAATCATACATCTATTATCTACTCGACTTTCTCAATGGAAGTATCAAATTTTGTTAAAATCGCACCTTTAATTACTATGTTAATCGTTACCTTAGACAATCAAAAAACACACTGTTGAAACTCAAAAGCGGGTCTTAACATATGAGACTTGTGTCCAAAGGCTTGAACGTGAGACTCACGTGAAGTCCATGTTTAAAGTTTCAAAACTGAAAACTCAAAAAAACACTATGTGTTGAGACTCAAACGCAAGTCTCAAATACATGAGACCCGTGTTCGAAATCTCAAAATGCGATACTCGCATGAAGTCTGTGTTTAAGATTATCAATTCGAAGAGAATCAAAATGCGAGTCTAGTGAGACTCGCATTGATTATCAAAAACTTCAAAGACGTTAAAAGGACAAAGTCCCTTCGAGTTTTTTTAATTGGAGAACCCAATTCTTACCTGAGATGGGTGCTGCCTGAGGTGGAGCATTGTCGGCGGCAAGAGAGGCAGTCCTCTTTCCTTGAAAGCCATGGAATAAGCGAAATCTCCAGTGAAGATTGGATAAAAAGTTTTGAAGCTTTGAGAGTTCTTGAGAAAGCTTAAAGCTTTAAACCAGACGCGGGTCTGAAGCTAGAAGAAATTCAAGTGAACTTCTGAAGACCATTGGATCTTTTATAGGCCATTCAACGGCCGAGATTCATGGCGCAAATCTTGAAGCTCAGCCTGAGCTTAACAAGCGGTGCTTAAGAAGCCCGCGTTTCCAAGCGAAGAGCGCTTCTGGAACTCTCCAATGCGACCTTCGTGTTTCAAACGCGACAATCAAATGAAAGTCATGTCTTCATGAGGTTTGCGTCTAAAGACACAAAACATGATATTCGCATATCATATGAGAGTTACGTTCTCTCCAACACAAGAAGTGTGTCTTCACTTGGTTTGATAGTAACTTACAAAAGAGATCAATGACATAACCGATTCAACAATACACCGACAAACAAACGAAAATTCAAAGAAGTTCTACACTATGTTTCTAGATACTTATGATGATCTTTCCTGGGGCTTCAAACAGTTTAACAGTACACTCACGAAGACCAAAATCCAGACAAGATCAAGCTTATAGCATCTTAAGATATTGCCAGTCTAATCACAAATGCCCAAGTTAACATGAGGCCCAAAGTCTTTCGAAATCATTCCCAGTCAATCATGGAATTTTAAAAACTTTAGAGGAGATTCTGTAGGTTGTCTAAAAATTACTGAGGATAAACCTTCAAAATACGGGCCTCATGCCAAACGCGAGGGTCGCATTTCAACCCCAGACGCAGATCTTGCATTTCATCAATAAACTCAAAGGTCGCGTTGATTCTTCAAAACGTGGACCTCAATCAAGGTCGTGTTCCAACTTCAAACGCAACTCTGTGAAGCTCTGCGTTTCAATACTAACGCGATTCTGTGAGCTTTATGTTCCAATATCAAAGTGAGGTCCACGTCCAATGGGAGACCCGTATTTCTACTGTAATAGATAATAATTAATTAGGTCAATTACACCCACTTTCATTTCACATAAGTAAGAATAAATTCTCATTACGGAGAGATTTAAGGGGCCAGTTATCTCAGAAATCTCTATAAATAGCTTTTGCATAGCTGAAGAAGAGACACACATAGTGTTGAAGACAAATAATGTTGGACACACATAGTGTTGGAGAACAGAAGATTGAGAGAAAAGAGAAGAATCGTTACAACTTGCTGAGTATAAGTTTTCTTTCAATCTCTTTGAGATTTCAGCCATTGTTTAAGGTTCATATCTTACTCATTGTGTTGTCAACGAGAACAAGAAGATCCAAAATTAAGCTTCAAGCTCAGCTCATCACTAGAGAATAAGAATAACTCTCCATTGCCATATGAAGAACTCGACATTAAACAAAGGAAAGTTCAACCATCCCTCCCTCTTTTGTAACTGGATTTTGATCTGTTGTAATTTTCTTTGCAATTAATTAAAGAATTTTTACACGCTCAATTTCTCGAGAAACAACGAGCAGTCAACTGTTCTCATCTGTCCTGTGC
The DNA here is from genome assembly GCA_038442645.1 of Agave tequilana. NCBI lineage: Eukaryota > Viridiplantae > Streptophyta > Magnoliopsida > Asparagales > Asparagaceae > Agave > Agave tequilana. The sequence goes on from JAVJIF010010223.1 coordinate 52,290, forward strand.
TGCTCCCTCTGGGCCGTCAACCGCTACATATCTTCCTTTCTTTTGTGCATTTTTGTGCATGGTCGGTCGACCGAGCCTCTGTCTTCAGCAATGCTCCATCTTTCTTCAAGTCTTGGGCACGCATTGAACTTCAAACTCTGGGTTATCTTCTCCAATGATTTAAAAAAACTCTACCAATAAGATTTTAAACTCTCTCCCCATAATTCTCCATCTCGGTGAAGATTTCTCAAATCTGAGCCGAACACAATGAATCACTATGTCGATTTAACTTAGCTACACCAATGAGGTTGCCTACGTACCCCTACCCGAGGGATCAAGCCATTCGTAGTTTATCCAAACGAGCTCCACCGAACTCAAATAACTGGAAGGATATGGAGTAACTTCTTGCAATGCATGAACTTTACTCACAGAATAACCTTGATAATTATATCGACGGGATTCTCCTTCGTGTGAATCTTAGCTCAATGTCACACTCATCAAGAATTTCCTGAACAAAGTGGAGCCTGATGTCGATGTGCTTCATTCTTGTATGATAGACCTGATTTTTTGCTAAATATATAGTACTCATACTATCACAATTGATCTTCAATAGATCCTAATCAATCCCCAAGTCATCAAGCAACCCATGAAGCCAAATTGTTTCCTTCATAGCCTCCATCATGGCCATATCCTCAGCCTACGTAGTAGACAAAGCAATAGTAAACGGTAGAATAGAGCGCCAGCTCACCGGTGCTTGGGCTAATATGAATACATACCCTGTCATAGACTGGCACTTGTCAAGGTCTCCTGTGTAAATAGAATTGACATATCTGATACACTCTTACTTACCCGTAGTATCCTTCTCGAATACCAAACCAACATCTATGGTACCTTTGATGTATCGTAGAATCTACTTCACTGCCTCCCAATAACCCCTACCCTGGATCGTGCATGTATCTGCTAACCATTGAGATAGCTTGTGATAAATCAGACCTCTTACACACTATTGCATACATCAAACTACCAATTATTCTAGCATATGGACGCGAGACATATACTCACGCTCTTCAATAATAATAGGAGACATAGTAGATTTTAATTTGAAATGAGAGGCCTACAGTGTACTAACAGACTTTGTGTCGCCATTGATGTTGAACTTCCATAGTACCTTTTTCAAATATTGCTTCTGTGTCAAGCAAACCTTGCCACTTTTCTGATCTCTCTCAATCTCCATGCCTAGCACCTTCATCGCTTCACCAATCCTTCATCTCAAATTCAGAAGACAAGTTTTTCTTCAATTTACCAATCACGGATCTACTTCTTGAAGCAATAAGCATATCATCTTCATAGAATAGTAGATAAATATACTCTCCATCAGGTAGCTTGTTATAGTAAACACATAGGTCGTATTGGCTTTGTATGTACCTCTTGCCTCTTATGAAGCTATCAAAATTCTTAAACCACTGCCTTGGCAATTGTTTTAGCTCATAAAGTGATTTCTTCAACTTGCACATCATATTCTCTTTTCCTGCAATCTTAAACCCCGTAGGCTGAGACATAACTCATCAGGATCGCTACGGAGAAAGGCAGTCTTCATATCGAGCTGATCAAATTTCAAACTCATATTGTGCCACCAGTGCCAGCAATATCTGAATCGACAAGTGCTTTATAACAAGTGAGAATATCTCATTATAGTCAATGCCTTCTCGCCTTTAGCTACCAATCTGGCCTTGTAGCATACCGTATCACCATCTAGAGACCATTATTTCTTCGTGAACACCAACTTACAACCAGTGGTCTTCTTTCCCTTGGGAAATTCTGTCAATTCCCAAGTGTGATTCTTGTGAAGAGAGTTCATCTCTTCTATCATAGCATCCTTCCACATCATGGACTCTGAACTGATTTCAGCTTCTCTATATGTAGATGGGATCGCCTCCTCAATGACTAAAAGAGTATAGGGCATAATCATCTTAGTAGTGAGTCACTAAACTTACGTGGATTTCTTCAAATTTTCCCTACTACAATAGAATCTTGGACATCACTCATAATCTGTCCTTGATCCTAATCATCAGTATCCTCATTAGCTACATGATCATCACCCTGTATCACCTTAAGTGTGCTCTCAAATGATACTGACTTTTTTAGAGGTTGTAGAGTAGCATCACTCTCCACCTGCTGCAATATCATGTTGGTTTTCTCACTCTGCACCGGCTGAGAGTCCGTAGGTTTCACCATTGAAGCCACGTCAAATGTGACATTCCTGCTCAATATTATCTTCTTGCCTTTTGGATCCCAAATTTTATAACCTTTCACACCTTTCTTGAAACCCATGAACACACCTTTCTTCGCGCTTGGACTCAACTTGTATTTCTTGACATGATAATAGGCCAGACAACTAAATATCTGAAGTGAATCATAGTCTTGAGCAACTTTTCCCAATCAAACTTTCAAAGGAGTTTTACCGTCTATCGTAGGCGAAGGCAAACTATTAATGAGATAGCAAGAATATGTCAATGCCTCAGTCCAAAAAGATTTCGATAATTCGGTATTGGATAACATGCAATGAACCTTCTCCAATAAGGTTATGTTCATCCTTTTGGCCACCGTATTCTGTTGCAATGTCTCTCTTACTGTGAAGTGCCATTCTATACCTTCATCGTGCATAGCTATAGGAAAGGATCACTAGTATAGTCAACACCATTGTCTGGGTATAGTACTTTGATCTTCCTTCTCGTATTTTTCTTCATATTTCTTTTCCACTCCACAAACAACTCTAGGACTTCTCCTTTGTGTTTCATGGTATATACCCAACATCACTTAGATAAATCATCAATAAAGACAAAAAGTAGTGGTTCCCTCAAATGAACATCTTAATAGGCCCCAAACATCTGTGTGAATATAATCAAGAATCCCCTCGGTGCAATTAATTATGGTGCTGAATTTCACCTTGGTCTTCTTATCGATGACGCGATGCTCACAAAATTTCAATTTGCAAGTCTTGACACTCTTCAATAAATCTTGTTTTTCTAAAACTTGTAAAGACTTTTCACCTATATGTCCAAGTCTCATGCGTCATAGCTGGGTACAATCATCTCTGAACTAATAGAAATTGCCACTTCTATAACTGTATTACCCTTCAAGTAATAAAGATTATAGCATTTGATGCCCTTAATACAATCATTGAGCCTTTAAGCATCTCAAGAACACCATCTCTACCTAATCTCTAGATTCCATGCTTTCAAGGCACTAACAAAGTTAAGACTTTTCTTCAATTGAGGTACATACCTTACTTCCTTCAGTTATCATACTATCCCATCAAACATCTTGAAAAGGACTGAGCCTATCTCTTCCATGTTGCACGGATGATCATCTTCCATGATTACGGATCAACCATCTACCTTCTCAAAGCTAAAAAATCAATCCCATGCTTTCAAGGCACTAACAAAGTTAAGACTTTTCTTCAATTGAGGTAGATACCTCACTTCCTTCAGTTATCATACTATCCCATCAAACATCTTGATAAGGACTGAGCCTATCTCTTCCATGTTGCACGGATGATCATCTCCCATGATTACGAAACAACCATTTACCTTCTCAAAGCTAGAAAATTAATCCCTATTAGGACACACATGATAGGTAGCACCTGTATCCATTAATATCCACTCAGAATCATTTGAGTAGGCAACAGTAGGAGTAGTGACTGAGAACGAGACTATTGATGAGTCTAGTCTGATTCACCTACCTCTTAAGTATCACAAGCTTGTGTACTGACTAACTGTGCGAGATTTGCCTTGGGCTTAGACTTATTTTTATCCTTGATCTTTGGGCAATCAATCTTTCAGTGCCCTAACTCTTTACATAAGGCACATATTGAGTTTAGACCTGCTCATAAAAAAATAGAATTTAGAAACATACTAGGTTCTCAATGCTACCACTATAGCAAGTGATCACGATCCACAAGGAGGAACTGTGATGAAAGCTTTTAAGTAAGTTTCTTTTCAAGTTTACAAAAATGGTTAAAAGTTCTTCTATGTTTTTACAAAAGAAAAAAAGTAAAAGCTATGTTAATTCAAAAAAGTAGAAGATTGGAGAAGTGGTGAATGTGTAAAAAGAAAAGAAAGTAAAACAAAGAGTTAAAAAAATTAAAGGAAGAAAGAAATGATTTTTGAAGTATTCTAAACTGATGAATTAAAAGAAAGAAAGAAACCTAAAAATACTTACTTAACTATTTTGGTTGATGAATTACCTTAGATCGTTGGCACGTTTACCGTGATTCAGAGGCGATCAGCACATAACCTATAAGATCTAATTATGTCCCCGTCCACATTATATCATTAAGGCTTCATCGGGCAAGCATGAAATGATTCGAACATAGTGAGAAATCCAACGTCATGAGCTATCGGTGATACTCGTAAAGACAAGGCAATACCTTTGCTATTCGACTCACTTGGATTATCATTAAAATCAAAAAGAAGAAGAGTAAAAGAAGAAAAAGAACATAAAAACATAATATTCGATTAAATCAGGTAACAATGGAAGGAAACAATAACACTTACACCGATATCACGCTCAGTACAGGCTTCACTCTCATTCTCTCATGAAAACTCTTCTCTCCTCTAAGTTACATAAATAAATATGAAAATTACATTAAAAAATAAAATCCTAAACTAAATTAGAATAAAAACATAGGTTAAAATCTATCTCTACTCAGTCGTGTCCCCTGGCCTTCAAATATCTCAGCTTTTATAGCCAAAATGGAAGAGGGAAAATAGTGAGAAGATAGGGGGAGCAAATGCTCCCCCTAACTCTGTAATGGAGCCACAAAAATGCAGCCTTGGGTGTGGCCAGGTGGCCATACCCCGGGATTGCTGCTTCCTGATCCCTTGTTGGCTCTTTTTATATAAAGGATTTTTCAGTTTGATTTTTTGGTTTGACGATATATTCGTGGATCTTTAGCTAACTAAGTGGATTCATAAAAATCTGAATTTTAATCAGTTTTCATTTGGTATGATCTTCTGATTTACTCTGATCTTTAGCCAATCTCCTGAATATTTGTCCCAATCCTTGATTTTAATTTAAATCAGAATTTATGGCTTTTGCGCTCATTTTTTTCATTTCCTTTAGTAAAGGCCTGCACATATTTAAACAATAAATATGAATAAATAGCAGAGTTTATTAAGATAAAATATGAGAATGTGACAATGCGTATGCAATATCAGTGATCGATCACATCCCCACACCTATCTTTTGGTTGTCCTCGAGCAAAACAAAGAAAAGCTTAATCTAACACACTTTCGTAGGAATTATGATTGCACTTAGCATATGCAACAAGCCGTTAAACCTCTAAGTTATCCCTAGAGGACGAGTTTTATCTCATGAGGGTTTCATTAGATTACACGCACAAAATTCAAAAAGAAAGAAAAACAAAGTGTTACTATTTTGAAAATACATTTTGAAAAGACGAGAATATATTTGAAGTATTATTGTAAAAAATCAAGTAATCTATAAGTTATAGGAAAACTGAACTTTTAATTCCTAAACTTAGTTGTTTTCCATTGATAAACTCAACAAAGGAAAAACTTACAAAAAGGGGGTCGAGGAGCGAAATTACAAGTATTTCTTTGCAGAAAGAAAATTACAGGTAGATCTCCTCTAAGATTTTTGGGAAAATATGCCGGTAGGAATCTGATCAGTGCGCGATCACTTTATCCCTTTGACGATACGACTGGTCAGATGATCAGAGTACCTCCTAATAAGACTCCTTCTCGCTTGGTTCGGGAAATCGGAGAACAGAAGATCAGTAGAGCCCTTTTGTTAAGAATTCTGCTCTTTTCGAGTCGATTTTCCTCCCTCTCTTTTTTGTCCATCCCTCTGTCTTTGTGGTAAGGGACTATTTATAGCGAACAGTGGGGTGTAACCACCCCCTTGATTTCAGCAAGGCTGAATCAGCTATTAGCTTTGCGCGAGGCTCGCAAATGACCTTGCCGCAAGCTATTTGCGAGCTTCTGGCGAAGCTAGAGTGTTCATGCGAACGTTCTCCTGCCGTTATGGCTGATTTGTCTCCACTTAATGTGGGACGAAGTGAGCGCGCCCACTTAAAGTGGCGTTAATCCCACTAAATTAGTGGGGTTCACCTATTAATCCCTCATGGGATCTTGTAATGATCAATTTGATGACCTGACAAAGCTCACTGTAGAGCTGGATTATGCGGAGCTAGATTATGTGAAGCTAGCTCATGCGAAGAAAGACTTAGCTCATAGTTTCAGGCGAAGTTGCCTTCAGAGCCTTGTGCGAAGCTGAAACTCAGCCCATAGCGGGGCTATGACTCAGCTAGGGATAGAGCTCCTGGCACGAAGCTCTTAAATCAGCCCTTGGCTGGGCTAAACGGAAAGCTTCAGGCGAAGCTAAAAGTTAGCCTCAAAGCGAGACTACCAACCAAGCTCAGGCGAAGCTGTTACTTCCATGCGGAGCTATGAAGCCTATCTTGTGATTATACCATGCTAAGTATAGTGTCTTAGGCCTGCTTCGATCTCTTCAAAGGCAACTTTGGCTTACTATCTGCTTTACTGGATTAGTAATGTCCATGTTGCTACCTCATCTCTGGTCATCAGCTTGTCTTCGACTTATCTTTTGTAGATGTCGATAAGTTAGACATTATTCAGACTGGCTGAAGATGAATGTGGGAGTTCTATCTTTTTCGAGTGTCAATAAGACCCCCTTCAAAGTTTTCATGAATCTGCAATGGAATGGTTTAGATTTCAAAATACTTTAAACTGTTTTGATTGATGGTATGTGAATGTGAACGTCGCCTTGGTAATTGAGTTCAACTTCGCCTTTAGCCCTGCTTTCGTGTAGCTTCGCGCTTCTGTGTAGCTTCGCCTTTGGACTTCTTGAAGTAGCTTCGCTTCAAACCGGGTTGGACTACCAGCATTAGCCTCGCGCTCGCTACGATGGAGCGATGTTCCGTTTTCAAGACTAACCGCTTTTGCGAGTTACGAGAGGAATTGCTCCCTTTTTCAAGGTTTGAATAACCTCCCTTGCATTTTACGAGGGAGATTATTCCCTTTTCTGAGGTTCAAATAACTTCGTGAGGATTCCCGAGGGAGATTATTCCCTTTCTCAAGGTCAAGCATTTGAATGCTTTAACTTTGCCCGCGCTCCCAAGCTTGAAGTGGTGGCGGCGTGGTCAGGTCGCGAGCCTATAAATAGGACTCTTATAGTCCTTCCCAGAGAAACACACTCCTCTCTTTCTAGGAGATTTGTTTATAACCTCTCCCCATTGCTCAAGCAAGGAGACTGAGATCCCTGAAATAGTGGGGACTCTCACTCTGGTTATTACCCAATCAAGAACTGGTGAGTCTCGGCCATCTAGTGACTTTTAGAGAGTTTATCTCTCTTAATTTTCTTAGCTTCACCAACTATTTTAGGGATTAAATTCCCCTTTTGTTTTCGGATTTGGCTGATTTCAGATAAGGGTTCCAACCATATTTTCAAGCTCCTCGGTGAAGCTAACATTCTTACCTGCTCGGATGAAGGATCTTTCCATGCAGAGTTCCTGCCTTGATCTGTTAAATTTGCCATATATGCGAGATTTAGGACTTGGCCTCTTCAAGGTTGAGCCAGTTTTGCCATGTAGATGGGTCAAGACTGCACCCTTTCGGGCCAGTCTGGCCTAGCCATATAGGCGAGATTAAGACTTGTCCTTTTTGAGGCTTCTCCAGTCTAACTGTCTTGGGTGTGGCTAAGACTTAGCTTAAGCTAAGCTAGTCTATCATTACTGTGCAAGCGAGGCTATCATCTGCTTAGCTAAAATCCATCTTCAAGGTACAACTGGATAGCTTCGCCTAAGGAATTTTGGCTTAGCACTCCATCCCTTTCCCTTTGCATTTTTTGATTTAATGCTAACTTGTTTCCTGTTTGCACAGCGAACTGTGCTCACTATTCTTTCGTCTTGATGAAAGAGACCAAAAACTTGCCTCTTGATTTTCAAGTTGAAGCTTCGCTCATAAGCAGGAGGAACATACTGGAGCAGTTGATGCGTATTCCGAGAAGAGGCTGGCAGTCGCTTATCCGAGATGATCCACTTCGGGAAGGGGCTGGTAGTTGCTTATCCGAGATGATCCACTTCGGGAAGGGGCTGGTAGTTGCTTATCCGAGATGATCCACTTCGGGAAGGGGCTGGTAGTTGCTTATCCGAGATGATCCACTTCGAAAAAGCGGACGCCACCAGTAAGGTCTCGGATCCTTCCTTTGCCAATTTTGTTTAAGGAAGATCAGCTTCTTGATGGCAACCAATCTCTTGCCAATTTTGATCAAAGAAGATCCAGCTTCTTGATGGTAAAACCTGCCATTACGGCCTTATGCAGGAGGAAGACCTTTCGTGTCCAGTTGAGATGGTTCATCACCCTGAAAGTAGATAGGACAACTTGTTTGGCTTTGGAGCAGTGATTCTGTTGTATGAAAGACAATCTTGATGTAGTATCAATGTATCTTCCCTTTTTGAATCAATAAAAATATTTACTTTTTGCTTATCAACTTTATTCCCCTCCTTTTCGAAAACACCTAGAATGGACTAGCTTAGGTAAACTCTTTCCTGAGGGGGAACGAAAAGCTCTTAGCGGAGCTAAGCTTCCGGCGAAGCTGAAGACAGATTTTCAGCTAAGTCAAGAACGAGCTTCCAGCGAAGCTAGCACAAATTTTTGCGAAGCTAAAGATGAGCTCTTAGCGGAGCTAAGCCTTGTTTTTCAGCGAAGTTACTCAAGCGTTGTGCGAGGTCAACACTGAACTCACAGCGAAGTTAGCCCTTGGCGGGGCTGAAGCAAGACTTCTCGGGAAGGCGCTTAGGCGCCGTTTCAAATTAATTTGAAACGACCGCCTGCGCCCCAAGTTAAGACATTTTTATGTCTATAAAAACCCGATCGGCTGAAAAAAGAGAGTTAACTTCTCTTTAAATTTTTAGAGAATTTTCAGAGAGTGAATCTCTTTCTTCTTCATCTTCTTCATTTCTATTTTCAGAACTCCATAGTTCTTTCATGGCTCCCAAAAGACCAGCAGGCAAAGAGGCAGCGGCCTCTGCGACGGAGGCGCCTTCTCCTCCTCTGATCATCGAACGCCCCATTGTGAGTAGGAATTTTTCCCTTTTATTCAGAGATTTTCATCTCTTGTTGAAGCCATTTACTGGCTATTTCATGGTGAATCCGGAGTAATTCACCATGATCCAGTAATCTCAGGGAGTTGCTCTCCCTTAATTCAAATCCACCGAATTTTTAGGGGATTTAATTCCCCTTCAATTTCGTGAATTGAAATTTAGGAACCGAATGGTTTCTTCTCCAAGTTTCTGTACGAAGTTAACCCTTAAAACTGTTCACGTTTCATCACGTGGCAGGATGCGAAGCTAGCAATTGAAGCGTAGCTAGGAAAAGGACTTTAGAGTCCTTAGAATAACTTTAGGCACAAGTGCCTTTCTAGCAAAGTTAGCCCTTGGGGCTTTTCCGTATTTTGTTCAGCGACAGAACTAAGCTTCCAGAGCGAAGCTAACACTTAGAGATCTTTTGCACTCTGCCTTTGTGTAGGATGTGGAGCTGAGCCTCAGGGCGAAGCTAATGCTAGGTTAGCTTCGCTCGAAGAGCGAAGCTATACCTTAGCATTTTTATTTTTGCTATAACTTTCTTTTCTCTTCGACTAATGAACTGATATAGCTTCTTCTTGTTTTTGCACGGCACTATACTCCAGGTCCTTTGAACCGTCTCTTTGGAACAGTCAGGGGACTGGATGGTAATATTAGCCTGCAGTTCCAAGAGCAGGCCTCATTATTCAGTGAGCGGAGTGCTCCTGGCCGGGATGCCCTTATCTAGGAGCATCTTAATTGAGAGTACATGTAGAGGGGGATGAATGGGTGTAAGGCTAATCTATGAAAAATAATGTGAAATTTAAAAACTAATTGCAACACACTTAGTATAACCAAAGAGTGTAGCTGAACTGCCTGTGAAGGGCTCTGGACTAACTTCTCCTGATTCCTCTAAATAAGAGTTGAGGTGCTATTTGAAGCTCTCTTGGTTGAACACAAGTATAGGCACATACAATCAATACCAAGCATATAAATATGAATGAACAGTATGAATCAATGCAAGGCACAGTATAAAATAGAGCGAGTTAGAGAAAGTGGATCAAACGCAAACACACAGATATGTTTCGAGGTTCGAGCACACAACTCTACGTCCCCGCCTTCACACAGAAGGATTTTCACTAACTCGTCCACACAGGACTTCCCACACAGGGAATCTCCACTGAGGATTTTGAGTAAATACAATTTGGGAGTACACAACTCCTCTCTCAATCAAATACAACCTCTCACTAGAGGCAAGGCACAAAGCCAACACAATATCAACATCACAAATGAGGGATAGGCACAAAGCCACACAACCACAATCACCTCACACTTGAGGGATAAGGCACTTAGCCGCCACTCCAATAATCACCTCTTCACTAAGAGGGATATCAACACAATCACCTCTCACTAAAGGGATGTCACAAGTAAAGGAGGGTTTACAACTTGGTGGTCTCTCTCAACTACAAACCAATTTTTCCTGCAAAATAATGATCCTAATAGATAGGATAGATAGATAGTCAAGTGTGAGAAAATAAAGAGTTTGGAAATCAAAATCACAAAGAAAAACTCTAGGGAAAAACTCTAGATAGAAATGTAAATTAAGATCAAATCAATTCCCAGAGACTTTTCTTTCTTTGATTTTTCAACCCTTTAAAACAAAATAAAGATTAAATCTTTAAGCTCTAAAACTCTGTTAAAAAACTTGTATTTAAACACTAGAAATAATGAGAATTTTGCTCTTGAAAAACTTGTTAAAAACTAGCTCCAATATGGGGTATTTATGCCCCATAACAATCTGCCCGTTGGCAGCAGGCAAAGGGCAAAATTGCCCTTCCGGTCGACCGGGAGGTCGACCAGCCAACGGTCAAATTTATGACCGTTGAGCCCACCGGTCGACCGGGCCTGGATTCAGAGAGCAACGGCTCTCTGGCTGGTCGACCGCACGGTCGACGAGAGCTGGATACAGAGAGCAGAGCTCTCTGCCGGTCGACCGGGCGGTCGACCGGGGCCATTCTAGATAGCAGAAGCTCTCTGGCGGTCGACCGACTCGGTCGACCGGCCTCCAGCCTAAGGCTGTGTGCATGTTCTGTGCACGTCGCTCTACCAACTTCTGCCTCGGTCGACCGGTCTAATCGACCGACAGACAGCCAGTCCAGAATTTTAGGGATTAAAAACTTGGATTTTTGCCTTCTAAAAAATCCTATAAAATACACATAAATTCTACAAAAATCAGTTCTTATTAGATCTTTGAAATAAAAATATGTGTGACAAAAATTCAACACATATTTCGAACAATTTGAACCATTTTTGTGAGATAGAAATTTTGCCTTAAACCAAAAACCGTATTTTCCAAAACTTGGATTTTTGAAATGGAAATCTAATTTTCCAAAACACATGTAAATACAAAAACATGATTTGAACCAACTTTGAAGCATATTATATATGGATAGAATCCAATATATATGAAAGATATTATATCTATGTTTTTGACATGAAATACAATATTGGTTAAACCGAAAACCAAAAACCAATAAACTTAAAACAAATGTGTGTGTATTGTGAACTTGAGCATATCAACACTATCTAATCTTTACAATGATCTAAACAAAATCTTAAACTAAACAAACCGATGTCTTCTTGTAGAACTCCGTCTCCAAGTCGACTCGATCCAAACATGATTCATCGTGCTTGACTCCAACCGAGTGCTAAATGTGAACTTGATGCTCGACCTCTTGAATCACAATGTGAAAGCTTCAAAACACTTTTGTTGAAGCTAATCACCTACTAATATCTTGATCAAATATCTAAAACTAAATATCACAAGATTATTAGTAAATTATAACTACATAAGTTAATCATCATCAAAACTAGAGTGAAGGGCCTCTGGGCCAACAATCTCCCCCTTTTTGATGATGACAAAACTCATGGAGTTATATATGCATGGATTAAAGTTAAGCCTCATAGAAGCTCCCCTTAACTCATGCATAGCAATAAATAATAAGATATTCAATGAATGCTCAACATAAATATGCATAAACATGATATTTGATACCAATAAAATAAACATGCTCTTGATACCAATTTTAAAATAAAAATGTTCTTAAAAACATGTTGCTCTAGATACCAACAAAAGCTCTTGATACCAACAAAGGATGCTCTTGATATCAATGGTAAAAGATAACAAATTTAAACAAACATGCATATAAACAAACATGCATATATCAAACTCCAAAATATCTCTCCCCTTTTTGTCAATTCATCAATAAAGGGGTACAAACAATAAAGGGCATAAATAATATTTTTCTCCCTTTTTGCATAAATCAAACAATAAAGGTATATATGCTATATACATTTATGAAGAGGAGAGACGTGAAGTTAACTCCCCTTGCATACATGCATTTATATGAAAAGAGATGACTAAACCCTAACCAAATAAAGCATAATATGCAATGTATAAAAGGAAAGGTGAAGCTCCTGCTACACACATATACTACATACCAAAGAAAGGTCAATCACTTCAATATGACATACACTCAACATGAATCTATATATAGAGAAGATGTTAAACTTTCCTTGCATATAAGAAATACAAATTAAAACATTATGATACCAATTGAAAAATATATCAATTTAGTATGAAGGTATACATCAAAACATTATGATACCAATTTATGATACCAATTGAAAATAAATAAAACATTTTGAAGAAACCAACAAAAATTTTGATACCAATTGAAAGATATAAATATATCGAAAATCTTGATACCAATTGTAAAAATTAATACCAATTGAAAATATTTTACATTTTTGATACCAATTGGAAAATATAAACCAATCTTGTTGGCTAAACACTAAAATCATTTTGCAATAGAGATATCAAATAGAGAATAATATCAATTTAATATTCTTGATACCAATATTGAAAATGAAACATATACCAATTGAGAATAATTTTTATTAGGCGCGTAGGAAACCAAATAAAAACTAAGATATCAATTAACAAATATCATTTTTCAATATAAAGAGTGGGAGTAAGATACCAATTGTAAACAAAACCGATTGAATGGTAAAACATGAATTTTCTCTCCCTTTATGAAATACCAATGAAAATGATGCATAAGCTTGTATAAGATACCAATTGAATAATAATTGTCATTAAGGACTAAATCAACCTTAGCATAGCAAAATTTGTGCTCAAAGATATAAAAATATAATAAGCACAATAAAAAAACATATATATGTATGAAAATATAAATACCAATCTAAATTGATATTGTTTGAAGTTGAAGCATACATATATAGAAATGAATATGAGTATACAAAATAAATATCAATTGTGATACCAATTAAAAACACAATGAGAATCAAGTGTATAACTCATAAATACCTCCCTTTCATGCACAATTTAAAATGATTTTCAATTAAGCATACAAGGCATGATCGCCCATCCAACCACCCATTGATGGAAGGGGTTTTTAAAAATAAGTTTGAATATAATTTTAACACGATTGAAAACTCTACCAAAATGAAGAATACGAACTAGTTATATGATAAAATTGTAAACTAGTACGAAATCCTTCAAACAAGGAATAAAATAATAATATATCCATGAAAATATGAAAATCACTCAACCAATGACACTCAAAGATATATAAAGCACATATAAGACTCATAAAAACAAAGTCATGAGAAAACAAGAATGATTGAGTGTACAAGTATTATGTGAAAGACATAGTCATGAAAATAGACAATTAAGCTCATTATGAAATTCCTTTATAAAAAATCATCAAAACCAAATTTACTTCAAGGTATATGTATGTTTAATCTAAATTAGAAGTATATATACATATCCAAACACAATTGAGTCCATAAAAGAATATTGCATGAAAGGCAAATGACTCAAGGTTATACATGTATATCTAATAGTTTTGACAAAATTAACATATACATGAAGCTAAAACATATCATCATGAAAAAAACATGTCCAAAATAGGGAATACAAGTCAAAATGCATGAATCATCAAAACTAGGCTATACGAGTACATCTAATGGATACAAATAAGCAATCAAGCACAAACATATAATAATCAATTTGTGGCTTACTAGTTGTACAAGTATTGACACAAGTTTTAATGAAAACTACATCTAAACATGTAATCAAAATATAAAGTGCAAAACAAAACTTATATGACCATTAAGTAAATGCACATGTTTTAAATCTAAGATATACATAATAGTTAAACTAAAGTGAGAATAAAAAAAATATAGATCCATATAAACATGAGTGTATCTCAAACATTAATCATGTATATCACAAGCCTAATTATCATGGCATTTAACATAGTAATCAAAACATGCTAAAAATCAATAACATGAAAGCATGTAAACTAAATGGGAGTTAGAGATTGTTATCAAAACAATGAGGGCAAATCTCTAGGCTCCAAACTAAGGTGGTCCTCCCACCAAACTCCTCTTGAAAGTGATGCATCCAAAATAGTCACCATTAAGCTTGAAAGGCATCCACCTCAAGGCACCCACCTCAAGGCACCAACAACTCTCACGTCATGTGAGAGCTCACACCTACATCAAATAAAATAAGAGTGGTCTTTGGTACCCATGCTCTTTTGGGTCCATGGGGGTTAGCACTTTTCCTAACCCAAATAAATTTATTTGCTAAATTTGCATCATGTACTCTATCATAACAAAACTTAGCAAGGTGGCCCTTACGTCCACAATGTGTACATGTGTACATATGAGTATACATAGTGTTGTGTGTATGTAAGTGGGAAGCATGTGTATGCCGTGATTTATTTGCATGCATAGGAGGAACATGTTTCTTTCGAAACATAGATTCCAAACGTGTGTGGTTCAAATCACATTGGCTCAAAGTGAAGCCCAAACAATCAACATTCTTCTTAAAAATATTTATATCATTTTCAATGTTAGAAGAAGAGGTGCATGCAATAGATACACTAGGTGGTGAAGCTATACTAACATGAAAGTCTAAATCATTTTTTGAAGAGATATTTTTCTTTGAAACCAAATCCAATTCTTTGAAATAGAAATAATTTTGTTTTTCAAAGATTCATTTTCTTTTACAACAAAAACAAGTTTTGAAGATAAAGCCTCATTTTTCTTCAAAACAATTTCACAATTATTTTTTGTTTTCAAATTTTCATTTTCTTCTAGGGTAAGGTAAAGTTGGGATTTAAGTGAGTCACGTTCACTTGAAATCTCATCCTTCTCTTGCAAAACTAAATCAAGTTTTGAAACCAAATCCTTATTTTCTTTATTAAGTCCAAAACTTTTTTTTTCAAAGTTTTATATTTTTCTAGCAATTTTTCACAAACAATGGATAGTTCTTCATTTAAAGCATCGGCATCAACTAAATCATCGCCGGAAGAACTGGCACAATCATCTAGTTGAGTTTCTGAATTTACCTCAAGGGAGTCATTCCCTTGGACCATATAGCAATGTTGTTCGGATTCTCCTCCACTAGATTCCATCTCTACATGATTCGTCATTTAGAGCGCGGGAGAGGTCAACGTGTTCCACACTGCAAAGGCGGAATCACAATGAGAAACTAAACACAAATATTCTTTAATGAGGATGCTTCTAAGTGCCGATAGGGCTTGTGCATTGGCCTCTATATGCTTGCTATTACCAAGATAGGATTTCTTGGTAGCGGTAAGGAAAACATGTAAACCTAGGGTTTTTGGTACATACTCATTCTAAGCTTCCACATATTGATGTTAGAAACATCAAACATGGGAGGTGCAAGATAATCCATGAGTGTGTGTAAACAATTATGTGTGCAAATGCAAAAAGTAGATTAGCAACCAAGATCTCACTCCTAAGTGGTTAAACCTAATATCAGGAGCGTAGGCTCTGATACCAATTGAAAGTACACCTAGAGGGGGTTGAATAGTGTAAAGCTAATCTATGAAAAATAGTGTGATTTAAAAATTAATTACAACACACTTAGTGTAACCA
This sequence comes from Agave tequilana, assembly GCA_038442645.1. Taxonomy (NCBI): domain Eukaryota; kingdom Viridiplantae; phylum Streptophyta; class Magnoliopsida; order Asparagales; family Asparagaceae; genus Agave; species Agave tequilana. The sequence continues at coordinate 68,371 of JAVJIF010010223.1, forward strand.
AAGAGTGTAGCCTAATTCTCGGTGAAGGGCTTTGGACTAACTCCTCTTGATTCCTCTAAATAAGAGTTGAGGTGCTATTTGAAGCTCTCTTGGTTGAACACAAGTATGGGCACACACAATCAATACCAAGCATATAAATATGAATGAACAATATGAAGCAATGCAAGTCACAGTATAAAAAAGAGCGAGTTAGAGAAAGTGGATCAAACGGAAACACACGGATAGATTTCGAGATTCGAGCACACAGCTCTACGTCCCCGCCTTCACATAGAAGGATTTCCAATAACTCGTCCAAACAGGACTTCCCACACAGGGAATCTCCACTGAGGATTTTGGGTAAATACAATTTGAGAGTACATAACTCCTCTCTCAACTAAATACAATCTCTCACTAGAGGCAAGGCACAAAGCCAACACAATATCAACCTCACAAATGAGGGATAGGCACAAAGCCACACAATCACAATCACCTCACACTTGAGGGATAAGGCACTTAGCTACCACTCCAATAATCACCTCTTCACTAAGAGGGATATCAACATAATCACCTCTCACTAGAGGGATATCATAAGTAAAGAAGGGTTTACAACTTGGTCTCTCTCAACCATAAACCAATTTTTCTCACAAAATAATGATCCTAATAGATAGGATAGATAGATAGCTCAAGTGTGAGAAAATAAAGAGTTTAAAAATCAAAATCATAAAGAAAAACTCTAGGGAAAAATACTAGATAGAAATGTAAATGAAGATCAAATTAATTCCCAAAGACTTTTCTTTTCTTAGATTTTTTTCAACTCTTTAAAATAAATAAAGATCAAAACTTTAAGCTCTAAAACTCTTTTAAAAAACATGTATTTAAACACTAGAAAGAATGAGAATTTTGCTCTTGGAAAACTTGTTAAAAACCAGCTCAAATATGGGGTATTTATAGCCCCATAACAATCTGCCCGTTGGTAGCAGGCAAAGGGTAAAATTGCCCTTCCAGTCAACCGGGTGGTCAAAAGGCCAATGGTCAAATTTATGACCGTTGAGCCCACCTGTCGACCAGGGTCTGGATCAGAGAGCAACGGCTCTCTGGCTGGTCGACCGCTCGGTCGACCGGAGTTGAATAAAGAGAGCAGAGCTCTCTGTCGGTCGACCGGGCGGTCGACCGGGGCCATTCTAGAGAGCAGAAGCTCTCTGGCGGTCGACTGACCTTCAGCCTAAGGCTGCGTGCACGTTCTGTGCACGTCGGTCGACCGGTCCGGTCGATCGACTTCTGCCTCGGTCGACCGGTCCGGTCGACCGACGTGCACAGAACGTGCACGCGGTTGACCGGTCTGGTCGACCGGCAGACAGCCAGTCAAGAATTTTAGGGATTAAAAACTTGGGCTTTTGCGTTCTAAAAAATCCCATAAAATACACATAAATTCCATAAAAATCAGTTCTTATTAGATCTTTGAAATACAAATATGTGTGACAAAAATTCAACACATATTTCAAACAATTTGAAATATTTTTGTGAGATAGAAAATTTGTCTTAAACCAAAAACTGTATTTTCCAAAACTTGGATTTTTGAAATGAAAATCCGATTTTTCCAAAACACATGTAAATACAAAAACATGATATTGAACTAATTTTGAAGTATATTGTGCATGGATAGAATCCAATATACATGAAAGATATTATATCTATGTTTTTGACATGAAATTCAATATTGGTTAAACCGAAAACTAAAAACCAATAAACTTAAAACAAGTGTGTGTGTATTGTGAACTTGAGCATATCAACACTATCTAATCTTTACAATGATCTAAATAAAATCTTAAAGTAAACAAACTGATATCTTCTTGTAGAACTCCGTCTTCAAGTTGACTCGATCCAAACGTGATTCACCTAGCTTGACTCTAACCGAGTGCTAAATGTGAACTTGACACTCGAGCTCTTGAATCACCATGTGAAAGCTCCAAAACCCCTTTGTTGAAGCTAATCACCTACTAATATCTTGATCAAATATCTGAAACTAAATATCACAAGCTTCGTCTCCCGACTATACAAGGGCGGGTCCTCCTCACTGCATATTGGGTCTCCACCCTGGGAACGTTCTCCCAGACATCCCAGTGGGGGAAAATCCCACCGTGGCTCAAACTTTTGGAAACCAGTTCTTCAAAGCTCATGGCAATTATCCAGCAACCAATTTCAGGACCTCAGGGTGGATTCATCCCCTCAAGGCCTGGTGGAGGGACTTGATCTTATACGTCTTGGCCCATTTTGAAGATGATCTGGAGAGGCTGGGACTCTACGAGGCTGTCAGGGCAACCTGCTACGGCATCCAGATGAGCGTAGTGAACTTTTATGCCATCTTCGAGTTATATTGTCCGGCCACAGGGACTTTCTTTATCCCTATAGGCGAATTGGGCATGACTTTGCATGAGATGTGGGAAGTCTCTGCTCTACCCATGGGATTTCTTCCTTATGAAGAATATTTTCCATGCGAGGCGGAATTGGCACTTCTGGAGAAGCAGGAGCCCGCCCTGTTCGAGACTTACCGGGAATTGATGTGCCATCTCTACATCTGCTCGAGTATACATAGGAGCCATAAGGAAGCTTTGTGTAATTTGAAGAGCTGAGGGAATTATTTGTTCCCCAACCTGGAAGATGCTCCTGAAGCGGCTCACTGTAGGGTTGCAGACAAGGAAATTTTTCGGAGGATGCAAGAACACTCCCAGGGAGATATAATTTTGAAAGAAGATGATGGTACTTATGAGAAAGGTGACATTCTCAGGAGTTTTCACCATCAAGCCCATCGACCGATGTCTCAGAAAGCACTTTTGGCCGGGTTTTTATCGGTTTAGTTGAAGAGATGTGTGGTGCCATCTCCCTCTAGTGACGTCATTCTTCCGATTGTCTTATTGCCAGCCGTTCGTCTAGTCCACGGTTGCCCCCCTGGACTTCTCCCGGCAATGGTGTGTTGTATTCAACGGGGCCTTCGTGCATTGATAGAGGCTTTCTGTAGGCCACCAACGACGAAAAGGGGAAAAGGCACTATCTTGCCCTGTGACGGACCAAACCCCAGGATCGGCTTGCCATACACTTATTTGATGGCATGGTTTGCTCTTCACTGCCCAGCCATTATCCAAGCTGGTGAGGAGCCTCCAGAAGGTGTCCGAATGGCGCTTCTCCGTCGATTTCAGGGATATTTATGGTTATTGACTTACGTGGTCGCGGTTCGCAAGCTGCTGTGTCGGTATAACGTTTATAGCCTTTTTCGCTGCTTTTTCTACATTCGCGATGCAAGCTATGACGAAGAATTCAAGGATGTAGGAGATGGGAAGACTTCACTGAGCCGGGGGATCTTTGAATGGCTGGTTAGCATCCGGCCATCCCATCTGGTGTACAAGAGTGGGGATACCTGCTACTTGGAGCCTTATGTCCCGAGTCGATTTGCTCGTCAGTTCAGGTATGACCAACTATATGTAGGTAATTCGAACACCAGCCTGGCCTTTATGGGAAGCCTTATTGATGGTGCTCGTGCCTGACGGTTCTTCATCACTGGCTGTACTGAGGCGCGGCTGTGCATGCCACTGAGGACTCCGAACCTTCTGATAACTTTGGGGTTCTGTCAGTGGTATAGAACTTCAAACTCCACGCCGATCAGGTTTTCTATTAACTCGTTTGGTGTGAAGTTGATCTCTCAGCGGCTGAAGCGGAAAGTCACCGAGAGAGGCGAGGGCAGAAGGGTCCGTGTGCCAGGCCTTGGGGAGTTCATCGCTACTGCCGATAATGAGGCTTCAGATGCAGAAAATCCCCGCTTTGAAGGAGATACAGGTGCTGAGGCTCCACTAGATGCTCCTGGTAGGGTAGGCACAGCCCCCATGGAAGACGTGGAGGTAGAAGAGGTGGAGGAAGAAGATCCTGACGTCCACTTTAAATGAAAGCGGTAAGGTGGATCTCGCAGGAAGAGGGTCAAGAAGAAGCCTCGTCGCTACATGATTAGGAAAGAGTTGTGTAGAGTTTTAGCACAAATATTTAACAAAGAGATGAAGGTTAGAATCCACCTTGGTGCTTAGATCACTCCCACAAATGTATTTAAAGATCGTTATACTCTTTCCAATCTCCGCTATAGCAATGGCTATACCGGGTCGATTCTCGAGGAGAGCTAGCGATAGAAGCGTTACGGTATGTAGTGAAGAAATGAAAACGAAATGTCTTCTATGTATTTACACAATTGCAAGAAGTAACATGAAAAGAAGTGATGGATTTGTGCATTATGGAAAAGGAATTAAAAGAATGAGTGAAGTGTATTGCAAAGAAAGAAAAGCTAAAAGAAAATGTTGGAAAACTTTTATATGAGAAGGTACATGGCTAGCTAACTTTACCTCATTGCTAACTTGCTAAACTCAATGGTGATTGCAAGATTGCCTCATATTGATTCATTGGCAATTAAAAATAACTTGCATGTTTGTTCAATTGATGTTTCCATCTTGAAGATTAGTGTTCTCTTGTTGTTAGCTTGAAGCCTCATATTGAATCATAGGCTCACTAAATAGATGTTCAATGATGAACTCTAGGATTGGTACTCAAAGGATGCTAAATTGAAAGAATCAACATTCATTTAAACATTCAAGACATAACTACAATTTAGCTTGAAGTAAAGAAGTTGTTCTTAACAAGTAGCACATGTTTGGTGATCCATCCTCATGTTCCATCAAAGACTCTTGTTCTTGACAAGGCTCTATACGAGGCACACATGAGTCATATGGAGTTTTAACAAGCCATTACCAAGGGAAAGCAACTATACTTCCTTGGAAATCAAAAGAAACTCTAACTATGCAAGTATTGAAATAAGCAATCATCCAAAGAGATAGAAGTTAGCTAGGTAAGTTATTAGCTAGCCATGCAATAGGAATTTAGCTCTCCATTACACAAGTAACAAAGCTACAATTCATTATGTAAAGCAAAGATCTAAAGCAATAGAAAAGAACTAGAATTAATGCAAGAAATTAAAGCAAGTAAAGTAAAACATACTAGAGTTTGCAAAGAGATGAATGGAGCTCTTTTGATTAATCCTTGACCACAAGAATGTCACTTCCTTGATACAAGCTCTCAAACAGCACTTTCTCTCTCACTTTGTCAAGATCTCTAGGAGGAAGAAGGTGGAGACTAAAAACCTAGGTGAAAGCTAAAAAAATACAAGAGTTTCCTTAGTTCTCTCCTCTTTCTTCTCTACTTTTCTTGTGCAGACCCTGGTCACCTATTTATAGCCATCAGTGAGAAGCCTCTAGAGCCCTGGCCGTTGGCGCAAAATCCGGATCTCAACGGCCTTGGATCTGCCGCGCGCGCGCGGCAGGGGCGCGGCACTGTTGAGGCCGTTGGCTAACAACTTTCTGGTACGAGTTGGTTGCAAGGTTGTTATCCACGTGTCCTTCTAGAGTCTTCAGTTGGCGCGCGGATCTCTCTGGATTCTGATTTCAAATCTTGAGCTCTTTTGATTTAATCTCTTTAATTATTGCTAATTAAAGTGATTAATGGGCTTTTTCTCTTTAAGTTGTGGGTCTGCAAAAATAGAGAGAAAAGGGGTTAAAAATCACATATTTATATACAATATGCATGGTATGGAAGTGGTAAAATATGCAAATATGTATAACAATCACACCCCCATACCTAGCTTTTGCTCGTCCTCGAGCAAAAAAGAAAGAAAAAAAAGAAAGAAAAAGAAAAAGAAAATCCTAACTAATTTATTACACCACTTTCGTAGGTGACACGATTGCACTGAGCACGTGCAACAAGCCGTTAAACCTCTAGGTTAACCTAGAGGAGGAGTGTTGTCTCCTGAGGGTTTTCAGCGGATTGCACCCGCAAAATCCATAAAGAAAAAGGGTTAGTGAAATTTTTGATCCATGTTTTAAAGATTCTAATTTGACCTATAGGTTTTAGGTTACTCTAAACTTTTCATTCCTCTTATAAGTATCTATTTGGAGTTTTGTTTTCATCTTAGGTTAAGATTTTAGGAAAAAGATCAAAAACCTGATTTTGTATCAATCCTAGGATATATACATCTATAAATATGAAGGATTTTTCTTAGACTAAGTTCATTTATTTACTTATATATATAATATATATATATTTTTTTCTTTTTTTTATTTACAATGTTTATTTATTTACATTTCCTTAGCATCCTTAGGCTTTCTAGTTTACCCTTGTAACGAGTCTCTTACCGATGACTCCCAAATCAGACGGTCTTAGGGCACCAGATGAGAAAACATCCCTCGGGTTCGATGACTCAAGTAAACTAGGCCACGAAAGAATTTAAGGACTTAACCACCTTTAGGCGTGATCGGTAATGCTTCTTGAGGCACGACTAACCAGCTTAATCAGTGGCTAAGTATTTATTATTTATATACACATTTTTTTAATTATTTTTTTATATATATACACATATATATTATATATATATGTAACTAAAATCACAAAGTCTTTGATTAATCCTTCAATATGTTTAATGTTTATATCCTAAAGAAAGAATTAAAATCTAGTAATTTTTCTAATCCTTTATTACTTAACCTAAAAATCTAACAAAACTCTTCTTTTCAACATATAATTAGAGGTCTTAGTTAAGGGCTTCCTTAATCCCTAAATTTCAAATTAGATTCTTTAAACACGGATCAAAGAATTTCTTCTTTTTTTTTTATGAATTTTTTATTTTTCTAAAAGAAAAGTAAAATCTAAAAAGAAAGTGGAAAATCTAGAAGAAAGATAAAATCTAAAAAGACCTAAAAAAATAAAATCTAAAAAAAAACCTAAAAAGAGAGTAAAAATCCTAAAAAATAAAAATAAAAAGACCTAAAAGAAAGTGAAAAATCCTATGTTAGCATCTACCCCCCATACCTATCTCATGCATTGTCCTCAATGTATGCGATATGAAATGATGCATGAAATAGGTAAAGGATAAAGCTACTCCCTCTGTCGTTTTGGACCCGCGGTGGTGCTCGGTCCAGCCGACTGTGTTCTCCTCAACGATGCCTCTATACCATCTAAGCGAGAGGATTGCTCCTCTACCTTCTTCCTAAGTCGGACCTTCCCCCTAAATATCTTCTTCATGCCCTTCCAAATGACGGACATGAAGGCTCGTGATTCTGCTGGTGGGTCCTGTCTCCAAAATTGGGGCTCATCTTCCTCCTCTAAGCTCTCCTCCGAAGAGGACTCCACAGGAATGTCCTCAGGTTGGGCACGAGGTGTCCAGAGGGCGTGTAAGCAACCAGTGTATGCACTGGTCGGTTTCTCAGCTACAACATATACTCGGTCAAATGAGTCAAATACAGCGTCTGGTAGGAAGTTTCTACACAAACGTGTAATCAAGACTGGATGAGAATATTTTGCACCCCGAGTGCGGGAGGAATTATCAAGTATGGCATGAAAAATGGCCCTATTCAAACAAACCGTGTGTCTATGAGTTATTAAATCATGAATGATTTGTAACACGGGTCTGTTGAAAGTCGTGGTATGATCTAGTCTAAAAATATTGCGTTGGAGCCAACGTCCAATGCAATGTACATTTCTAAACGTGGATTGGCTTTGAGCCCACGGTCCTGCTCTGTGCAGCGGATCCCCATGATAGGCATGTAATCAACTAGTGGCAACGGGTCAGTATAATGGGGATGAATGGGGACATTGGTGATTTCAGTAATGAGTGGAATGGTGACAAAGATGTCACCATATGGCATATGAACTGTGAATTGTTGTGTGTTATGATTAACAGATGCATGATCCAATGTGTTGTAAAATGTGGTGACCAAATCAGGGCAATAGTAAGCATCATTGTCATTGTTATCATAAACTAAGGAATACCAATTCCACGCATGTATTAGATCTACAAATATATGCCCATATCCCCCTTGATCATTCAAAAGTTTAGAGAAATCTCTCTCCACAAACAAGCTAGGGGCCATTAATAACAGTAAAAATTTAGAGCAAAGGAACCAAGAGATCAAATCACCCCCGGATTTCGTGGGGGAAAATCAAAAGACAGGTGTGCAGAAGGCACCAGAGACAGCTTCAGGAAGAATGGGTCTGTTTCTGTCTCCAGGGAAAGAAGTCAGTCAGCCTGAACTTTTCCAGCGCGCCTGAAGTGTCAGAACTGCGGCGGAACTGTGACAGGGCGCGGCAGATTAGGGAAAACTGGGGAGCAGAATTTTGGTGGAGGTCGGCTGTGGAAGGAGATTTTCAGATCTGAGGAGAAGTTTTCGTTTGAGGGAGGATGAGTTGGGGAGGAGAGTATTTATAGGGGGAAGAAAAAAAAATGGGATTTCCAAAGTTATCCCTAGGTCAAAGATATAATTACAACCCTAGGTCAAAGGAGTTTGGAAATGAGTGGAATCCTAGGGAAGAGAGAATCCTAGGAATGTGGAACTCTTTATATGCACAAAAATCCCTAATTTTTTTATTTTTTATTATTTACAAAAAGTGTAAAAGAAAATATTTACAAGTGTGGTCCCAAAATAATATACAGGAAAATGCATGGGAAACTATACAGATGGAAATGTCACAAATAAACTGGGTCACAAAGACCCAATTCGTGAACGTCGTGTGACATGGAATCAGTGGTAAAAAATGGCTTAAGACGTTGACCGTTCACAGTGAATTTGTTGCCATTATTCGGGTCAAGAATCTCAATCGCACCATGGGAAAAGACAGTTTGCACAATGAATGGCCTTGACCACCTGGTTCTCAGTTTACCAGGAAAAAGATGGAGTCGTGAATTATACAACAGAACCTTTTGTCCTACGACAAAAATTTTCCTGTGAATGGATTTATCGTGAAAAAGCTTGGTTCTGTGCTTCGTGATCCGAGCATTATCATATACCTCGTTTCTCAGCTCTTCAAGCTCGGATATCTGCAACTTCCTTAAAGCACCGGCTTTATCCAAATCCAAATTCAGCTGTTTTAAAGCCCACATAGCTCGGTGTTCTAATTCAACAGGCAAGTGATAAGGTTTCCCAAATACAACTCGATATGGAGACATACCGAGGACAGTCTTGTAAGCGGTCCTGTATGCCCATAAGGCATCAGTGAGTTTGATGGACCAATCCTTACGGTTCTGTCCTACAGTTTTCTCCAAAATGAGTTTTATCTGTCTATTCGTGACTTCAACTTGCCCATTGGTTTGAGGATGGTAAGCCGTGGATAATTTGTGAGTGATAGAATACTTGCGCATCAGGGCTTCAAAAGCCCTATTACAAAAATGACTCCCATTATCACTTATTATCGCACGGGGGGCTCCAAAGCGAGAGATGATGTAGTCTCTTAAAAACTTGATGACAACATGGTTGTCATTTGTCCGTGTTGGAATCGCTTCAGCCCATTTGGAAACATAATCTACGGCTACCAAAATGTATTGGTTACCGTAAGACAGAGGAAAGGGTCCCATAAAATCGATGCCCCAGAGGTCGAAAATTTCGACTTCCAAGATGGGTGTGAGGGGCATCATATCTCTCTGTGTAATACGACCCGTCATTTGACATTTATCGCAAAGCTTGCAAAAGGTATATGCATCCTTAAAGAGAGTGGGCCAGTAGAATCCACTCTGAAGCACTTTTTCCGCAGTTTTCCGTGGACCAAAATGTCCACCGCAAGCTAACTTGTGACAGAATGTCAAAACGCTCTGATGTTCATCCTCAGGAAGGCATCTACGTATGATTTGGTCAGGACAGTATTTGAATAAATACGGTTCATCCCAAAAGAAGAACCGCATTTGGCGCAGAAAACGATGTTTTTCTTGTCCTGACCAATGAGAAGGTATTTGCCTGGTAGCAAGGTAGTTCACTATATCAGCATACCAGGGCTCTCCACATATCTCAAAAATGTGCTCGTCAGGAAAATCATCGTTAATCGGTATTCTTTCCTTAGGTGCGTTTGGGATTCTCGACAAGTGATCCGCAACCACGTTCTCAACGCCCTTTTTATCTTTTATTTCAAATCAAACTCTTGCAAAAGAAGTATCCAACGAATCAATCTTGCCTTAGCATCCTTCTTTTGCATCAAGTATTTTAGGGCGGAGTGATCAGTAAAAATTATAGTCCTGGACCCTAGCAGATATTGACGGAATTTCTCCAACGCAAAGACAACTGCTAAAAATTCCTTTTCAGTAGTTGTGTAATTGAGTTGGGCATCATTTAGCGTTCTGCTAGCATAATAGATTACGTGTTGCCTATTATCAATACGCTATCCTAAAACAGCGCCTATAGCAAAGTCAGAGGCGTCACACATAATCTCAAATGGTTTGGTCCAATCCGGTGCAGAAATTATCGGAGCTGAGACAAGTCTACTTTTAAGCTCTTTCCATGACTTTTGACATTCCTCATCGAATATATAGGGTACATCCTTTCCTAAAGATTTTTCAAAGGTCTTGCAATGTTGCTAAACCCTTGAATGAATCTTCTATAGAAACCAGCGTGCCCTAAGAATGATCTAATGTCCTTTAAGCATTGTGGTTCAGTGAGCTTCGTTATGACTTCCACTTTAGACTTGTCCACCTCGATTCCTATTCGTGATACCTTGTGCCCAAGTACGATTCCTTGCTTGACCATGAAATGACACTTTTCCCAGTTAAGTGTCAAATTTTTCTCCATGCATCGTTGTAAAACCAGCTTCAGATGGTACAAGCATTGCTCAAAAGAATCCCCATAGATCGAAAAATCATCATGAAAATTTCCAAAAATTTCTCCACCATGTCCGAGAACAGGCTCAACATGCAACGTTGAAACGTTGCTGGAGCATTGCAAAGGCCGAAGGGCATCCTACGGTATGCAAACGTTCCAAAGGGACAGGTGAAGGTAGTCTTATCTTGGTCCTCGGGAGCAATTGGGATCTGATTATATCCTGAATATCCATCCAGGAAACAATAATATTCGTGTCCCGCCAATCTCTCCAGCATCTGGTCAATAAATGGAAGTGGGAAGTGGTCCTTACGTGTGGCAGTGTTTAATTTCCTGTAATCAATACAAACTCGAATCTTCGTTGGAAGACGTGTTTGTATCAATTCTTTATTCTCATTTTCCACCACAGTAAAGCCTGCTTTCTTAGGCACAGCGTGAACTGGACTTACCCATTGACTATCAGATATGGGATAGATAATCCCATTGTCTAATAGTTTCAAAATCTCAGATCTAACAGCTTCTTGCATAATGGGGTTAAGTCTGCGCTGTGGGTCTCTTTTCGGCTTAGCATCTTCCGTCAGATGAATTCTGTGTTGAACAATGGAAGGACTAATCCCCTTGATATCAGCCATGGTCCAACCAATGGCTTCTCTATTTTCCCTTAACACAGTCAAAAGGTCCTCTTCTTGTTGTTCAGTGAGATTGGATGCAATTATTACAGGAAAGGATTCCTTTTCATCCAAGTACTTGTACTTGAGATGGCTAGGAAGAACCTTAAGCTCAGAAGGGACAGGATCTATCACTAGTTGTTCATGGTGCAAGGGAAGAATAGGGGTGGAATTAGTGGTCCTTTCAACATTTGATTCAACAATCTGATCAAGAGTGAAGTCGTCTGATTCTAACTCAAATTCCTCTTCAGACTCATTTTCAACCTCCTCAACATGTTCACTAGTTAACCCCTCTATCAAGTTCACATCAAAAGAATCATTCTCCAAATCCCTTGGCTGCTTCCCCAGATGGAAGACATTCACCTCCTTTGTCATATCTCCGAACGTCAGCCTCATCGATCCATTTCTGCAGTTGATGATCGCATTCGCGGTGGCTAAGAAAGGACGTCCTAGAATGACAGGTGTTTGTGCTCTGTGATTTTGTACGGGTTGTGTTTCAAGAACGACAAAGTCCACGGGGTAAATGAATTCCCCGACCCATATTAAAACATCTGTAATCTCCCCTTTGGGAATCTTTACAGAGCGGTCAGCCAACTGTATAGTCATCTGGGTTGGACGAAGGTTGCCTAACCCTAACTGCTGGTATACGGAATAGGGGAGAAGATTGATGCTCACGCCCAAGTCAAGCAAAGCCCTATTTATGGTGGTCTGCCCTATGATGCAAGAAATGGTAGGGCTCCCTGGATCTTTGTACTTCACAGGGATAGGACCATTGAGCAGTTCACTTATGTTGGAAGCCAAGAAGACTTTTTTAGGGACATTTGCTTTTCTCTTTTGGTACACATTTCTTTCAAGAACTTGGCATAGGATGGGACTTGTTGAATGGCATCTAAGAGAGGGACATTGATTTGTACTTGGTTAAATATCTCTCTTATCTTCTCTATGTGAGCATTCATTTTATGATTTGTAAGCCTATTTGGGAATGGGACAACAGGCTTATATGTTTGCTCATCAACTTTCTCTTTCCTTTGACTGGGAAGTGGATGGTTGTGTGCTTGAAGAAGGACTATTTTGCATGGGTTGAATTGGAACAGAAGGTGGTGGTTGTGACACAGATTTGGGAGATTGATTTGAAACCTTGTTGTCTACATGCTTCCCAGACCTAAGGATTTGAATAGCTTGGCATTGGCTTTGGCTGGGTCCCAAGTCTTCAACTTCATGCAGAGGAAAATGGGCTTTGGGATTTGGTACTGGTTAGCTAGGTAACATTCCTTTTTGTCTTTCAGTCAGAGAATTAGCCAACTGCCCTATTTGGATTTGTAATTTATTCATGTCCTGCTGCTGATTGTTCATCATTGCGGCTTGGGTTTTAGATAAGGTCTCTATCATTTTCTCCAACTCAGAAATTTTCTTGTCTGAAGGATTGGGTGGTGAATGATGTTGATATTGGGGCTGAAAATTTACTTGCTATGGCACAGGATGTTGATATGACTGGAATCTGGGTGGACTCTGGTATGAATGGACATTTGGTGGATTCTGGTGGTAAGTCGGTGGATGAGACTGAGCAGAGTATTGTTGTGGAAATGGCTGTCTCGGCTGCTCAGGACCAGACTGACTCCAAGAAAAATTCAGATGGTTTCGCCATCCCGGATTATAGGTTTTGGAGTAAGGATTGTAAGTGGGTCTGGTGTATGTGGCATTCGTACTCTCCTGAAACATTTGAGTTTGATAAACTGGACACTCCTCAAACAAATGATTCAAATCATGGCAGTAGGTACAACCCGGGTTTACCACTGGTGTTGGGTTGACCTGATTAACAGCAGAGTTTTCCCTGGACTCTAGCAATTCAATCCTCTTCATCAATTGCGTGATTTTAGCTTCTGCAGCTATTGAGGATCCTATGGAGTGTAAACCAGTTCTGGAAGTAGTGGGTGTAGGTTTCTCAGTACATGACTCCCACTGGACTGTCTTTTCAGCTAAAGCCTCAAAAAGATCCCAACCCTGATCTTCATCCTTCTTTAAGAATTCTCCTTGACACATGGTTTCAAGGAGCGTCTTAGTCTGATAATCAAGCCCATCATAGATAATCTGGCACTGGCGCCATTTTTCTATACCGTGATGGGGACACAGGGCTACTAGGTCTTTGAAGCGCTCAAAGTACTTCCAGAATGGTTCATTGGCTTCTTGTTTGAACTGCATTATATTCTTCCTCATCAGGGCTGTCTTATGGATAGGATAAAATTTCTTAAGAAAGACCTTAACGAAATCATCCCAAGAAGAAATTGAACTAACTGGGAGATTATAAAGCCACTTCTTAGCAATATCCTTAAGGGCAAAAGGTATAAACCTAAGTCTGACAGCATCATCGGTTAACTGGGAAATCCTCATCATAAGGCATACTTCTTCAAACTCTCGGATGAAGAAGTACGCATCCTCAGATTCAAGGCCATGGAATCGTGGAAGTGTGTTTATGAACTGGGGCTTCAACTCAAAGTTATTTCCATTTGTGTTCGGGAGAAGAATGCAAGATGGAAGTGATGTACGGATCGGGTAGAACTTGTCTTGCAACGACACGTTGTTGGTCATGGTGTCGAGTGGTGGTGTATGTGGCAGTGTAGAAGTTCTTACAAGCCTAGCAGAATTCGGATCTCGATACCACTCTTGCATACAATTACACAATCAACGTGCACCAATCACACAGTCGGAAAAATGAAAAATAACAATCAAGAAAAAAGAAAAATCAATCCAAGCTTTCTAGGTTTTCTGGACCTAGACGACTCCTAACTGTAGATCGTCCATAGGAGGTTCAGTGTAGACTCTGACTATAAGCAAATCAGCCAGGTAAGGGTAAGGTTGGTGGGAGGTTTTCCGTCAGAGACGTTCCTTAATTAAGTAACCAACAACCTTCGGGCTTTCGGCCCTCAACCCCTTTCCTAGACACCGATTTTACAAAAGTCACTTTCCAACACTTTTCCCCCTTAGGATAATCTCCTAAGTGAGTCCGGATGTCCCTAGGGCCAACGTCTAGCAATTTTTATTTAGAAGGTTAGGATTGTGAGTGCGTGGGGAAAATGGTTTGTGGGCTAAGGAAGGGGTGATAAAATCCCCCCTTATCTTTTTTATGGGATTTGCCCTTAGAATCAATTAGTGCAAGTGTACGATATCAACAAACAAGGTTCACCCAAAGCTTAATTAAATCAAACAAAGAGTGAATCCTAGTCTATATGCTATGCTTACGTACCTTGTCTCCAGCACTCTTCAACAGTAAATGTAAAGGAATTGAAAGACACGTGCCTAGAATGCAAATGTCTAAACAATTTTTTTAACAATTACAACCAATTTTTTACTGTTGATTAGCAGATATATGGTGAAGAATACAAGACTTAAAGTATTTCAGCAGCTGTATTTTGCAGAGAAGCAAGCCCTGCAGAAAACTGGTCAGTAGTCAACTCCTCCTTGCCGCGGAACCGCGGCTTTTGCCGTGGGAACGCGGCAAGTCAGAGGGATCCTGGTCTCTGCTTTCGAAAGCAGAGGCCCAGGTCCACTTATATGTTTCTGCTATGCAAGATTTGCTGTATCTTCAACCTGTACCTGCAACAGAGAAGAGTATTCGTTTAATTCTTCACTTTCAAACAAATACCGTTGCTCTCCCGGCAACGGCGCCAAAAATTTGATTAGGAAAGAGTTGTGTAGAGTTTTAGCACAAATATTTAACTAAGAGATGAAGGTTAGAATCCACCTTGGTGCTTAGATCACTCCCACAAATGTATTTAAAGATCGTTATACTCTTTCCAATCTCCGCTATAGCAATGGCTATACCGGGTCGATTCTCGAGGAGAGCTAGCGATAGAAGCGTTACGGTATGTAGTAAAGAAATGAAAACGAAATGTCTTCTATGTATTTACACAATTGCAAGAAGTAACATGAAAAGAAGTGATGGATTTGTGCATTATGGAAAAGGAATTAAAAGAATGAGTGAAGTGTATTGCAAAGAAAGAAAAGCTAAAAGAAAATGTTGGAAAACTTTTATATGAGAAGGTACATGGCTAGCTAACTTTACCTCATTGCTAACTTGCTAAACTCAATGGTGATTGCAAGATTGCCTCATATTGATTCATTGGAAATTAAAAATAACTTGCATGTTTGTTCAATTGATGTTTCCATCTTGAAGATTAGTGTTCTCTTGTTGTTAGCTTGAAGCCTCATATTGAATCATAGGCTCACTAAATAGATGTTCAATGATGAACTCTAGGATTGGTACTCAAAGGATGCTAAATTGAAAGAATCAACATTCATTTAAACATTCAAGACATAACTACAATTTAGCTTGAAGTAAAGAAGTTGTTCTTAACAAGTAGCACATGTTTGGTGATCCATCCTCATATTCCATCAAAGGCTCTTGTTCTTGACAAGGCTCTATCCGAGGCACACATGAGTCATATGGAGTTTTAACAAGCCATTACCAAGGGAAAGCAACTATACTTCCTTGGAAATCAAAAGAAACTCTAACTATGCAAGTATTGAAATAAGCAATCATCCAAAGAGATAGAAGTTAGCTAGGTAAGTTATTAGCTAGCCATGCAATAGGAATTTAGCTCTCCATTACACAAGTAACAAAGCTACAATTCATTATGTAAAGTAAAGATCTAAAGCAATAGAAAAGAACTAGAATTAATGCAAGAAATTAAAGCAAGTAAAGTAAAACATACTAGAGTTTGCAAAGAGATGAATGGAGCTCTTTTGATTAATCCTTGACCACAAGAATGTCACTTCCTTGATACAAGCTCTCAAACAGCACTCTCTCTCTCACTTTGTCAAGATCTCTAGGAGGAAGAAGGTGGAGACTAAAAACCTAGGTGAAAGCTAAAAAATACAAGAGTTTCCTTAGTTCTCTCCTCTTTCTTCTCTACTTTTCTTGTGCAGACCCTGGTCACCTATTTATAGCCATCAGTGAGAAGCCTCTAGAGCCCTGGCCGTTGGCGCAAAATCCGGATCTCAACGGCCTTGGATCTGCCGCGCGAGCGCGGCAGGGGCGCGGCACTGTTGAGGCCGTTGGCTAACAACTTTCTGGTACGAGTTGGTTGCAAGGTTGTTATCCACGTGTCCTTCTAGAGTCTTCAGTTGGCGCGCGGATCTCTCTGGATTCTGATTTCAAATCTTGAGCTCTTTTGATTTAATCTCTTTAATTATTGGTAATTAAAGTGATTAATGGGCTTTTTCTCTTTAAGTTGTGGGTCTGCAAAAATAGAGAGAAAAGGGGTTAAAAATCACATATTTATATACAATATGCATGGTATGGAAGTGGTAAAATATGCAAATATGTATAACAATCACTACACTCTCGCCGTTATTGCAGAGGGTGAATCAGCTGCAATGCTTCCTCCTCCTGCTCCGTTAGTTATTAGGCTATCAGCTCAGAAGCAGACTATTGATAAAGCTATTCCCGACCTGGGTAAGATCAGTTTCGTTCTTGCGACATGTATTTATATATTTCATACAGCTCATTTTTGTTGACACTTTAAAAAAGACAAGATTCTGACTGGCCTGAACAATGTCTAAACTTGTTGACATTTACAAAAGACAAGTGACAGACAAGCTAACTGGCCTGAACAATGTCTAAACTTGTTCACATTTATAAAAGACAAGTGACAGATAAGCTGACGACCAGTTCTGTACTTGTTGACATTTACAAAAGACAAGTGACAGATGGGCTGACGACCAATTTTCACCCATCTCCGAGGGACAAAGAAGCAACTTAGACTCTACTGATCCAGTGAAGTAGATAGTGAGCCCGAATTGTCTCTAAACAGACCTTAGCAGGTCTAAGATGCTAGCACTTAGCATCACATGAGCCCAAGGGGATAGCCTCGCCTGAGAGGCTAAGATCATCCAACTTCGCCAGAAGTGCTCAGTTAACTCCGCAGAGAGAGTTAACTTCGCTTGAAGCCACATGCAACCGCGTAGAAGGATGTTCGGTAGTTTCGCCACAGACGATATTTAGCTCCGCTAAAGAGCTGTCTTCTAACTTCGCCACATGCGCTTTCCAGCGCCGCTGTGAGCTCAACGCGGCAGCTCCGCTGCTGGTCTGCTATGTTAAACCTTTGACCAATCAAATCTAATCAGGATTGAGATCAAATCCAATCAAGATCAAATCTAAGACCAAATTTGGCAGTTGATTGCCATAATCTCTTGACTCTTCTAAAACGAGTAAGAGGATCAGGGGAAATCTTCCAACTATATTGAAAGGATCAAAACAGATCAAGAGGATCAACCGACCTGCTACTTCTAGCTTCGCAGAAGCTGATCCTAGCCTCGCAGTAAGGCTACTTTCCAGATTTAAACAGATTTGATTCGATCTGTTTCTATATTTTTAAGGGACAATTATACCCTTGCTTTCCCTATAAATAGCCTACCAGGAGCACAAGGAGAGAGGAGTGCATAAAAGCACACAGAGGCTGAAAAATAGAGAGACGGCTAAACAAAGACTTATTCTCTTGCTTCCAATAATTCAGAGACTTTAGAGAACTACTTCTCTAATCAGGGTGCTGATACCCTAATACCTTCTTCTCAAGGAATCTCCGGAACCAGGCGAGAAGGAATTCCTAAGAGAAGGCGGTTTTGAGAAGTAACAAGGAGGTTCTACCAACCTTCTGTTCTCCGATTCCCGAACCAGGCGAGAAAGGAATCTCATCGCTCGCATTGTCAAAGGGACAAAGTGGTCGCGCTGACCAGACTCCTATCGGCACACTTCTCCAGAATCTCAAAGGATATCTACTTGTAATCTTTTTAGAATACTTGTAATTTAGCTCCTCGACACTTTTTTGTAAGTTTTCCCCTTTACAAATCAATGGAAAACAAGGTGGCGACTCCGCTGGGGAACGAATTCTCCACTGCTGAGAACCAAGTGTCGCAATGCGACGAACAGACCTTCGGGTCTATCTCTGAATTCAGAAAAGCCGGTGCAGCCAGAGCCCCTCTGGCTAAATCTTCAAGGCAAGTCTCTGAAGAGACCGATAAGGCCCTCTGCGAGCCTACTGCGGTCCTCTGGCGTAACACGGAAGCATGCCCGCAGTCTAAGTCCATAACTTTCGAGAACCTGGTCGTTCACTTCGACCAAGGAAAATTCGAAGAAGTCCTCTCTAGGGGTGGTCTAATGCTTCATGCACGGAAGCATAGAAAGGTCTCCTTGACTAAGGTTTCAGAACAGAAACAAGAAGTAGAATTCTGCCAACACCTCTCAGCCTCGTGTGTGGCTAGTCAGGTTCCTTGCGAACCTAAGTCTCCTTTGCCAAAGCAGATGTGGAGGCCTAAACAAAAGGCTCTGGGCAAAGCCTCAGGCATAGCTACTCCAGAACTGCGTCTCTCTCACGAAGAAAAAGACAAGATGCCTGCCTGCTCCGATAATGCTGCCAGCCGCGACCATACCTTCGTCCAACTCAAGAGCAACAACTCGCGCCAACCTTGTTCTTATGAGCGAAGCTACTGTACCACAACCTACGCGTGAAGTTCATAGCCGCGAAGTTGGAACCAAAGCACCACAGCGTGTTTCGTCCCCCAGTCCTTCAAGTACTAAGCTCGCTCTTCGCAGCGGAGCTAAGGGATTGTCCCTAAGTGCTGAAAGCGGTTCTTATGCAGCTTCAGTGCCCAAGGGCGTTTTCAAAGCTTTTAGCCGCGAACTTAAAGACAAAGCACTATCTAAGGCTAATCGCCTTCGCAGCAGCATAGTGGATAAAAAACCACAGCATGCTCCGCTCCCCAGTTCATCAAGCGCTAAGCTCGCGCTTTGTAGCGGAGCTAAGGGATTATCCCTAAGTGTTGACAGCATTGCTTATGTAGCTTCAGCACCCAAGGACACTCCCAAGGTTCTTAGCCGCGAAGCTAGAGCTGAAGCACTATTCTGTGCTAATCCCCTCTGCGGTGATAAAAGGAGCAGGACATCATCCTATGCGCGATCCAAAAGAGCCTCTGCGCTAGATCGTTTAGGCCCAATTGGGTCTGACTTGCGGGAATTCTTGACAAACGAACGGAAGTCAGAATCGTTCCGAACTACTCCCCCCTGTTGTCAATAAGTGGGATGTCAGTTGGTAATACTCCACTCGGTTCATTGCCAGCTAGGACCAATCCCCGCCACTCCTCCAGGTCGACGATCAGTTTTTGCTCGACTGTCGGTGCAAGCCCCGGTGAAACATCATAAAAGGAGCGTCTCGTGAGACCTACCCTCTGCATCCGTCAACATGACCGGAAGAGGATAAGAGCTGCGCATGGGCAGACAAGCGTCCGACGACACTCCCTACAGCTCCCCAGATCTAGATTACAGCCCAGGCTTAGGCGAAGTCTTGGTGCATGAAGAGCGTGTCTTCCGAAACATCAGATCTAGGGTTGCAATACCTTACAGTTATGAACAGCTATCTTCCTCAATAGCAGTAACCTCGACAGAACCAAAGAGAAGATCAGTACAGTGGCCTAATGAAGAAGATGAAGATAGTGGGTACGCCTCTTCGGCGACAGTCAGCTCAGTGCGAACAGACAAAGTATCAGTGAATATGGCTGTTAATAGTAATGATGACCTTCGTCGACGTTTGGAAGCTCAGGAGTAAACTTCCAAAACCTAGCAAGAAGCTTTGGACTACTCTCAACAGATGCTCGCTCAACTCCTCAATAACCGGAACAATAATGATGCGGGGAGCAACCATGATGAGGAAGAACATCTTCGCAATAACCAGCCAAAAATGGAAAAGTCCAAGGAGGGTTCTTCTTTAGACGCTGAAGTCCTTAAGGGCCTCTAAGCTCAAATTGCATCCCTATCTCAGAGGGATGAATTAAAGAAAGTAGGGGCAGTCCGTCCTTACCCGCTGGAGTGGGATTCAGTGCCATACCCACCAAAGTTCAAACCACCAACATTGCATACCTATGATGGTAAAAGCTCACCAAACCAGCACATCTACTATTTTCGGTCTCAGACCGGTAATGTTATAGACAATGATGCCATCATGGCTAGGCTGTTCATTGGCACCTTAAAGGGGGTGGCATTTGATTGGTTCCGAAGTCTCCCTCCGGGCTCCGTCAATTCCTTGATCGACCTGGAAACCCGATTCCTTTCTCGTTTCTATGAGGACGATACTGAGGTAACCATGGACAAGCTCCTCTCCACCGTGCAGAAGAAGGGCGAATCTGTCCGTGACTACATTGAGCGATTTAGAAATTTATCTTTGATGTGCCCAGCAGGGATGCCATTACCCATGCTCTTACAGACGTGCAGGCACAACTTCTTGGACCAAGTAGAGGTTCGCATGGAAGCTGTCAAAGCCCATATCTGAAAAGAACTGGTCGAACAAGCTGAGATAGCCGAAAAGTCGCCTAAAAAGTTCGAACCATCCACCCCTAAAGGCAAATGGGGTATGAATAATAAGGGACGTAGCGACATGGCGCAGTCAGCCTAAGCCAAAGAGAAGGAGACTATTGTTGGCCCAAGGTTACAATCAACCGGTTTTGAGTTTGATGATTACAAAACATATATAGTTATTTGTACTAATCATTTTTAGTGTTTAAGTGTGTTTCAAGGTTCTAAGGATTCATGAAGTGTTCTTCCCTAAAGGAAGGTAGTTTTGACTCAAGTTGGTTCATTTTGGGTTCAAGATATCAAGCTATTCAAGATCGCATATGGAGAAGCCCACTTGAAAACCTTGTAGTCACCTTGAACCTATGTAAGAGTTAGTTTTTTAAAGAATGAGGTTGTGTTAAGTTGGCTCAAGAAAACACTCACACACCATCACTTTCCAAAATACAGTTTTTATTTTTGGTATTTGATTTTAGTTCATGCCTTGATAGTTATACATGACTCAAAATTTTTATAAATTTAATATATTGTTTATATCATGTATACCAACCTTTATAGCATGATACTTAATCTTATATCCTTACAAAATTATTTTGAAAATTTTTCAAAGTTCAAAAAATTTCCTATAATGTATCCTGTTTCAGGCCTGACGGTCGACCGGGCCGGTCGACCGGTCCATTCCAGGCCTGATCGGTCGACCGAGCCTTGTGGTCAGGGCGTGCATGTTTGTGCACGTCTGTCGGTCGACTGACCGGTCGACTGACTGGAAGCACTTTGCTCTCTGTTTTTTGTCGGGTCGACCGGGTCAGTCGACCGACAGTACAAAGTGAAATTTTTCTTTGGCTGCCGGTCGACCGACCGGTCGACCAAGTCTAACGGCTAGTTTGCCAATTGGACTGTCGGTCGATCGGGCCGGTCGACCGACAGCCGCCTGCAGCCCCAACGGCTACTTTTCTAATTTCTGATTTCTTGATTTGATTGGGATTTGTGTGTCAGCTATATCTGAAAATTTGAGGGCTACTTTCTGACCTAATAAGCTAGTTTTAATCATATTTAGATTTCCTCTAATCCCTATAAATAGAGGGGATTGGTCACTTGCAAAATATAAGAAAAATCCCTAGTTTTCAAGTTTCCAAAAAGAAAGAAAAAGTTTTCAAAAGCTTTCAATTCTCTAAGTGCATTCTTGGCTATTTGTTTTCAGTTGTTTTTCAAGCAATTTTTCTCACTACACTTCTTGAGCCAAAAATCCTCCTCATTCTATAAGGAAGTTGTAAAAGAGAAGTTTGTGATCCCTTGTTGATCACTTGGATACTTGTTCTTCTTGTGTTGTGATCCCTCTTCGGTAGAGGATTGAATTGGTGGAGTTCGGTACTCCGGTCTTTGGTAGACCTCTTATAATTGGTAGAGTTCGGTACTCCGGTCTTCGGTAGACCTTTTGTAAAGTTTCTCGGTGGATATAGTGGAAACCCTCCACGGTGGTGAAGACGGGGACGTAGAGCGGTGGCTCGAACCTCGAAACAAATCCTTTGTGTTTGCGATTGATTTTCTTATACTTTTTATTGCTTTACATTTCTAGCTTGTGATATATCTTATGTGCACTTCATTATTGCATCATTTTTCATTCTTGCATTTCCCGGTCTTTACTCATCACAACAAGAAAGCAATTACGCGCCTCAACTCATAATCTAGAGGAATCAAAGAGGAGAAGTTTTAGAGCCCTTCACGGGGAATTCGGCTTCAATTCTTGTTTTGAGTGACCGTTTGCATTATATATTCATACTTGTTTAAAAAGATCATTAGATTAGCATTAACACCTATTCACCCCTACCCCCTCTAGGTGTTTTTCAATTGGTATCAGAGCTTTGGTCTCTAGGCTTTTAGCTTAACAACCTTAGAGAGATCCTATTGCTAATCATTTTATTCATTTTTCATCCTCATTCATTTAGTAAAAATGGCCGAAGGAATTAAGACCCACCCAAATTTGATGGCCTTAACTTTCCCATATGGAAGGTTAAGATGACCGTATTTTTGCAATCCCTAGGAAGCCGGGTTGCAAAGGCGGTGACCAAACCATTTAGTGCACCCACCGGTGATGAGGACACTTGGTCCGATATTGACATTAAAGAGTTTGATGCTAATGCTAGTGCACACTATGCTTTGCTTCAAGCCCTTAATGATGATGATGATATCTCTAGAGTTATTCATTGCAAATCTACCCATGAGATTTGGACTCACTTGCTTGTCACTCATGAGGGAACCTCACAAGTTAAGAGGGCAAAAATAGACCTTCTTCGTTCCCAATATGAAAATTTTTCTATGCAAGAGAATGAAATCATAGATGATATGGTTACTAAATTTACAAAGATTACTAATGGACTTTCTTCTTTAGGTGATGCTATTGACAACGACCAAAAGGTGAGGAAGATCAACTTCCTCCATCTTGGGAAGTCAAAGCCACTACCTTGAAGGAACTTAATGACAAGGAAGAGATGGAGCTTATAGGTCTCATTGGGAATCTCAAAACCCATGAGATGGAAAGAAAAGCAAGAGAAGAAATGACTTCTTCCACGAAGAAAGCTATTGCCTTCAAGAGTTATTCCACATACTCCGACGAAGATGATGAAGAAGAAGATGATGAAGAGCTTTCACTTCTTGTAAAGAACGTTCGGAGAATGTACAACAAGGCAAAGTTCCAAAATAGAAGGAAATGGCAAGGTAAAGAAGAGAAGAAAATCACTTGTTTCAATTGCGGGAAGATGGGTCACATTGTTGCGGAATGTCAGGATAAAGTCAAGCCCTCCAAACTCCAAGAAGCCATACAAAAGAAAGCATTAAAGGCTACTTGGGATTCCGAGAGTGAATCCGAGGAGGAAGTTGACACCGCCAACATGTGCTTCATGGCAAATGAAAGCACAAGCAAGGTAACTCCCAATACTTCTTTTGATTGTGAGTTATCCATGGATGAACTAGGAGAAGCTTTTGAAAGCTATCACATAACTATGATTTTCTTAAAAAGAAATATTTAAAAATGAAAAAGGAAAATGAATCTCTAAATCTTAAAGTTTTCACTCTTATAAAAGAAAAGGATGAATTGCTTTCTACTCTTGTTTCTACACAAAAGGATTTTGATAACTATAAAGTTTCTTGCAAAGGTAAATTTTCACAAATTGATGAAAAAGAAATTTCCATGCTAAAAGAGAAAATTGATTCATTAGGAGTAGTTTTGAAAAAATGTGAATTTGATAAGAATAGACTAGAGGCTATGTTTCCTAAGAAATAAGTCCCTAAGAAACATTCACATGCTATTCATGCTCATGTTCATAAATCACAACCTTTACATCATGCCAAACACCCCAAACATGCCCACACTCCACACACACATCATGCATTCATGTATGGCAAAGTATTTTCATGCACATATTGTGGCCGTAAAGGTCATTTGATTAAATTTTGCTATGATAGGCTAAATGCTTCGCATAATAATATTTGGGTTCGGAACACTAACTTTCAAGGACCCAAGAAAATTTGGGTACCAAAATCAACGAATTTGCTAAATGATGTAGGTACATTCCAAGGCCCAACGACGTAAAGGATTGTGGTATCTTGATAGTGCTTGCTCAAGGCACATGACTTGGGATATCAACAACTTTGCAACCCTATCAAGGTACCATGAAGGTGGCACCGTCACCTTCGGAGATGATGCCAAAGGAAAAATCATTGGTATTGGTAATGTTAAATTTGGTACTTCTCCTTTAATAGAAAATATTGTTTTGGTTGATGGCCTCAAGCATAATCTCTTGAGTGTTACTCAACTTTGTGACAAAGGTTTTGATGTTGTTTTTGATAACTTAGCTTGTAGAGTTATTGATAGACAATCTAACACATGTATATTTTTCGGTTTTCGTGAAAGCAATGTATACATGATTGACATGTCTAATATGTTATGCAATGCTACTTGTTTGAAAGCCCTCGATGATGACTTTTGGTTGTGGCATAGAAGATTAGGCCATATCTCTTTTGACCATCTATCTAGATTAAACAACAAGGAAATGGTGAAAGGTATTCCTTACTTGAACTTTGAAAAGAACCGCGTTTGCGACGCGTGCCAACTTGGGAAACAAACCAAGTCCTCTTTCAAGTCAATTAAGGATATCATGACATCACGTCCCTTGGAGTTGATCCATATGGATTAGTTTGGTCCTACTCAAACCAAAAGTCTAAGTGGGAATCGTTTTGCTTTTGTTTTAGTTGATGATTTCTCGCGTTTTACTTGGGTTTTCTTTTTAGAGCACAAAAATCAAGTCTTTTCATATTTTCAAGCCTTTAAGAAAAGAGTTGAAAAGGAAAAAGATTCTTCCATTTTAAGGATAAGAAGTGATAGAGGTGTTGAATTCAATAACCAACCCTTTACCACTTTTTGTGAAGAACATGAAATTAAGCATGAACTATCTTGTCCTAGAACTCCACAACAAAATGGAGTCGTTGAGGGGAAAAATCGGACATTACAAGAGATAGCTAGGACAATGATAAATGAATGTAGTCTCCCTCATTATCTATGGGCCGAGGCCGTTAACACATCTTGCTACATATCAAATAGAGTTTTCTTATGCAAAATTACTTCAAAAACATCTTTTGAAATCTATTTTTCTAGAAAGCCAAATGTTTCATACTTTAAGTTTTTAGTTGTAAATGTTTTGTTTTGAATACTAAAGATAATTTAGGAAAATTTGATGCAAAGTCTTATGAAGCAATTTTTGTTGGTTACTCTAATATTAGTAAAGCTTATAAAGTTTTCAATAAGTCATCCTTGACTATTGAAGAAACTATACATGTAAAATTTGAGAAATCTAATGTGTTTGTTAAGAATATTGTAGAAATAGATTCTTTAAATGAAGACATGGAGAGAGCTACTTTGAAAGACTCACCTACCATTGAAGACATGCTAAAGGATGATGAAAGAAATGAACTTCAAAGAAAATGAGGTTCAAGGAAATGAAAGTCAAGAAGTAGAAGTGGAGCCTACTCAATCACTTCCAAAAGATTGGAGATACAATCCACATCATCCCAAGGATCTTAAGAAGTATCAAAAGGGGTAACTACTCGTTCTAAACTTCATGATTTTTGTGGACACTATGCTTTTATTTCTCACTTTGAACCAAAGAACATCCTCGAAGCCGAAGGCGATTGGTTGCTAGCCATGCAAGAGGAGCTCAATCAATTCGAGCGTAACCAAGTTTGGCATCTTGTTCTTAGGCCCCACGATAGACCAACAATTGGTACTAAGTGGATCTTTAAGAACAAATTGGATGAGTCGGGAAATGTTATTAGGAATAAAGCTAGGTTAGTTGCTCAAGTTACACTCAAGTTGAAGGTATCGATTTTGAAGAAACCTTTACACCCGTAGCACGGCTTGAAGCCATACGGATGACACTTACATTTGCTTCTTATAAAGAATTAAGCTTTTTCAAATGGATGTAAAAAGTGCCTTCTTAAATGGATTTATTGAAGAGGAGGTGTATATTGAACAAACCCGGGTTTGTTGATCCTACACATCCGGATTTTGTTTTCAAACTTGACAAAGCTCTTTATGGTTTAAAACACGCCCCTAGGGCTTGGTATGAAAGACTTTTTTCTTTTCTAATTTCTAATGGTTTTAAGAAAGGAAAAATAGATACTACTTTGTTTACAAAACATGTTGAAAATGATATACTTATAGTTCAAATATATATTGATGATATCATATTTGGTTCTACTAATAAAAATTTTGCAAAGCTTTTGAATCATGCATGAACGAAGAATTCGAGATGTCTATGATGGGTGAGCTTAACTACTTCCTTGGACTCCAAATCAAGCAAAGGAAAGATGGGATCTTCATCAATCAAGCCAAGTACACAAAGGAACTTATCAAGAGATTTGGGCTTGAAGGGGCTAAAACAAGCAAAACTCCCATGGCAACTACCACAAAGCTTGACAAGGATGAACAAGGTACAAGTGTAGACATTAAGCTTTATCGTAGCATGATTGGTAGCTTGTTGTATTTGACGGCTAGTAGGCCGGACATTATGTTTTGTGTACGTCTTTGTGCTCGAGTTCAATCGTGTCCAAAGAGTCCTATTTGATTGCGGTAAAACGCATTATTAGATATCTTAAGGGCACAATTGAAATGGGTTTGTGGTATCCGAAGACCGGACAATTTTCCATGACGAGTTTTTCAGATGCCGACTATGCGGGTTGTAGAGTGGATAGGAAGAGTACAAGTAGAACATGTCAATTTCTTGGTAATTGTCTTGTTTCTTGGTCTTCCAAAAAGTAAAATTCGGTAGCCCTCTCAACCGCCGAGGCGGAGTATGTTGCGGCCGGAGCTTGTTGTGCACAAGTTCTTTGGATGAAACATACTCTCCTTAACTATGATTTGCATTTTGACCATATTAAAATATTTTGTGATAATACTAGTACTATTCATATGACTAAAAATGCAAATCAACATAGTAAAACTAAACACATTGACATTCGGTATCACTTTCTTAGAGATCATTATGAGAAAGGTGATATTGATATTGATTATGTTTCTACCGATTTTCAGCTTGCCGATATTTTTACAAAACCACTAGACTATGCTAGATTTTCCTTTATTTGTAGTGAATTGAATGTTTGTGTTATGGAATTGTGAAGAAATTTTTTATGGTTACCCTTTTTGATGTATGACAAAAAGGGGGAGAAAAAGTTAGTTATTTTTAAGTTTGCAGTTATGCATTTTGAGTTTTTATACTTTGAAGTTATGCATTTTGACTTTTGAGTAATAACAAGTTAGTTTTGAGTTTTGACCTTTAAGTAATAACAAACTAGTTTTTGACTTTTGAGTAATAACAAGTTAGTTTTGAGTTTGTTTTGGTTTTAAGAGAATTTTGAGCAATGTGTTTTGTATTCCTATGTCTCTTCTTTTATGCCAAAATTCTTAGTTTCTATCTATTATGTATATAGCCATTCATTTATACATATAGCCATTCATTTATACATAGCATGATTTAAGGGGGAGCTTCCAAGCTCTTTTCCCATATTTTTTAAAAATAACTCATATGTTTTGTCATCATCAAAAAGGGGGAGATTGTTGGCCCAAGGTTACAATCAACCGGTTTTTGAGTTTTGATGATTACAAAACATATATAGTTATTTGTACTAATCATTTTTAGTGTTTAAGTGTGTTTCAGGGTTCTAAGGATTCATGAAGTGTTCTTCCCTAAAGGAAGTTGTTTTGACTCAAGTTGGTTCATTTCGGGTTCAAGATATCAAGCTATTCAAGATCGCATATGGAGAAGCCCACTTGAAGACCTTGTAATCACTTTGAACCTATGTAAGAGTTAGTTTGTTAAAGAATGAGGTTGTGTTAAGTTGGCTCAAGAAAACACTCACACACCATCACTTTCCAAAATACGATTTTTGTTTTGGTATTTGATTTTAGTTCATGCCTTGATAGTTATACATGACACAAAATTTTTATAATTTTATATCTTGTTTATATCATGTATACCAACCTTTATTGCATGATACTTAATCTTATATCCTTACAAAATTATTTTAAAAATTTTTCAAAGTTCAAAAAATTTCCTATAATGTATCCTTTTTCAGGCCTGACGGTCGACCGGGCCAGTCGACCGGTCCATTGCAGGCCTGATCGGTCGACCGAACCGGTCGATCGAGCATTGTGGTCAGGGCGTGCATGTTTGTGCACGTCTGTCGGTCGATCGACCGGTAGCACTTTGCTCTCTGTTTTTTGTCGGTCGACCAGGTCAGTCGACCGACAGTATAAAGTGAAATTTTTCTTTGGCTGCCCGTCGACCGACCGGTCGACCGAGTCCAACGGCTAGTTTGTCAATTGGACTGTAGGTCGACCGGGTCGGTCGACCGACAGCTGCCTGCAGCCCCCAACGGCTACTTTTCTGATTTCTGGTTTCTTAATTTGATTGGGATTTGTGTGTCAGCTATATCTGAAAATTTGAGGGCTACTTTCTGACCTAATAAGCTAGTTTTAATCATGTTTAGATTTCCTCTAATCCCTATAAATAGAGGGGATTGGTCACTTACAAAATACAAGAAAAATCCCTAGTTTTCAAGTTTCCAAAAAGAAAGAAAAAGTTTTCAAAAGCTTTCAATTCTCTAAGTGCATTCTTGGCTATTTGTTTTAGTTATTTTTCAAGCAATTTTTCTCACTACACTTCCTGAGCCAAAAATCCTCCTCATTCTATAAGGAAGTTGTAAAAGAGAAGTTTGTGATCCCTTGTTGATCACTTGGTTACTTGTTCCTTCTTGTGTTGTGATCCCTCTTCGGTAGAGGATTGAATTGGTGGAGTTCGGTACTCCGGTCTTCGATAGACCTCTTGTAATTGGTGGAGTTCGGTACTCCGGTCTTCGGTAGACCTTTTGTAAAGTTCCTCGGTGGATATAGTGGAAACCCTTCACGGTGGTGAAGGCCGGGACGTAGAGCGGTGGCTCGAACCTCGAAACAAATCCTTTGTGTTTGCGATTGATTTTCTTATTGCTCTTTATTGCTTTACATTTCTAGCTTGTGATATATCTTGTGTGCACTTCATTATTGCATCATTTTTCATTCTTGCATTTCCCGGTCTTTACTCACACAACAAGAAAGCAATTATGCGCCTCAACTCATAATCTAGAGGAATCAAAGAGGAGAAGTTCTAGAGCCCTTCACGGGGAATTCGGCTTCAATTCTTGTTTTGAGTGACCGTTTGCATCATATATTCATACTTGTTTAAAAAGATCATTAGATTAGCATTAACACCTATTCACCCCCCCTCTAGGTGTTTTTCAACTATGTCCGTAGAATTGTTCAGGGATGTTCAGTCGAAGGCTAAGAAGAGTGGCTTCAATAATCAGGAGTCTAAGTTTCCCCGAAACAGTACTCCTTCAGAGACGATTAGGTGGTCACAATATTCCATTTGCTCCACAAAGGGAATATAATGAAGTTACCAGAGGCTCGACATCCCAATGAGATAGGACGCACGAACGATCCCAAATACTGTCTCTACCACAGGATGATTCACCATCCTACCGACAAGTGCTTTGTCCTCAAGGACAGAATTCAAGCCTTGATCGACGCTGGAGTCCTGACACTGAAGTCAGAGCAGAAGAAAGTCACTGCCAATATGGTGATCCTTGAGTTCGGCAAAACCCTGAAGGTCACAGTTCCCGACGGGACTTATCCAGTCCCTGTGACACGACTGAAAGTCAAACATCCTGCGGCTAAAACTCAGGATAATAGAGGTCTTGTTCCCTTGACATTGGAGACAGGGGAAGTCATGTGGATACACTCAGACCTTGTCCAAGACGTACAGTGGGATTCAAAGAAGTCCAAGTCGAAGGACAAATCTTGTAATGCCATCTCCATCCTGCCAGACGATGACAATATTACGTCAGCCTCTCTCAGTGATTCTAAAGAAGAAAAGCATGCGTGCGCGACGCGGGTCGATATACCTCAGCCGACGGGTACTCGATCTGGAAAATAATACTTAAAACAGTATGAGAAAGCTACTGACGAGACACAACAGCAAACGACGTCTGTACAAGTACCAGCATCCACTTTGGTTCCAACCAAGGGTAAAGAGAAGCCTAAGGAGGTCCGGTTCGACCATGTCCTGAAGAAGCCTTTAGGCCCAGGGCTTGACACGCCCTTTCGTTTTGACATATTGGCCCAGCTGGCTAATATCCCGGCTCGTATTACCATACACGAGCTCCTTCGTCTCTCAAAAGAGACAAAAGAAGCACTCAGAGATGCACTGGCCAATTCAGAATCATTCCTGATATATATGTCAGAGACCCCTAAAGATGACGCTCAGTCTCCGTGCCCTGAATGCCATCATGCACAATCAAAGGTGCCCGCTATTACCTTCACAGTGGGAGATATGCTTCTCAAGGATAACAAGCACGATCGACCTCTGTACTACACCGGATATATCGGTTCAACATGCATTGAAAGGGTACAGGTTGATCCGGGGTCTGCACTCAGCATCATCCCCAAAAGGCTCCTCTACTTCCTCAGTATACCACTATATAGGTGTCCGCAACCACTACTACAATATGCGGTTTTAACGCCGGGAGTAGTCATCCACTTGAAAAAATTCGACTCCGTTGTCGAATCGGGAGCCTGAAGTCAGAAGTAATATGCTATGTCATTAACGCTGACACGTCATACAACTTGCTGATAGGACGACCGTGGATCCACGCCAACTGGATCGTCCCCTCTACTCTGCACCAGTGCTTCAAATATGTTGAAGATGAGGCAACAGTACGAATTGTCTTTGCTAAGAAGCAACCATTCAAATGGGTCAAAAATTATTTCACTGACGCTCTCCTGTATCAAGAGACTGGTGAAACATCCAAAGAACCATTGCCAGATGATGATGATGATAGTGGCAATGAGGTGGATGCAGAATCTGAAGTAGGCATGCCAGCCATTTTGATTGGTGAACCAATTATAGCATGTCTTAATAATCCCCAATGTAATACTCCTTCTGAAGATGAAGGTGAATGGGTAATTAATGATAATATCTCTTTTGATTATCCTGCGAGTGTTGGGTTTGAAACCATTACGGATAGCTCTCTGCACACACTTTTACATAGACCAAGTGCATCCGGTACACCCGTGGAATCTATAGAAGGGGCCACTTTAGTGATCCCTCCATCCAAAGAAGGTCAGTCACCGATAATTTTCGGCAGAACCCAACCACGGGGGCCGGCAGCCATAGATTCAAGTTCAGACTCAGACACCCCACAATTCTTCCATTACGCGCGGAAAATAGGATACAAGCTAAAGCATGGAGAGGGCCTGAATTTGAAAAAGGAAGGCGTAGTCTGCTGCGTAACTTTGTGCCAAAAGGGAAGCCTGTAAATTACTATGATAATACACACAGGGGATTAGAATACGTTACACCCACATCGCCAGCAACGGTTCAATTCAAAGATGACGAACCAATTCCATCGCATTCCGCCTCATCCTCCGAGTGGGACTCAGATGTCAGTGTGGGAATGATGTTCGAGAATCTCACCGTTAATATGACCTCGAGCAGTCAATTGGAGCCTGCGAAGCTATTGACGAGGAACCATGGGCTAGCAATTAGATCTCCAATGGGCAAAGCGATTCGAATTACGCGAATCACCTAGTGAAGACAAGGTGATGCAGGTTAACTTGGGTAGTCAAGATTACCCTAAACTCATCTTTATAAGTGAAAGCTTGTCACTTATGGAAAAGGAAGAATTAATAACGTAAAGGAGTACATAGACGTCTTCGCATGGAATTACGAAGATATGCCCGGACTTGATCCGTAAATAGCCATGCATCGTCTGAATATCAAGCTCAACGCCAAGCCAGTCAAGCAGCAACAATGTCGGTTTCGCCTAAATATTATGGAGGCTATTGAAGCCGAAGTTCACAAGCTCATTGCATGTGGCTTCATACGGGAGGAACATCATCCAGATTGGGTTGCCAATATCGTTCCCGTCCTCAAGAAGAATCGGAAGATACGGATCTGCATCGACTACTGCGATCTCAATACGGCTTGTCCTAATGACGAATTCCCACTGCCCATCACCGATGTCATGATTGACAACACCTGTGGATTCAAAAGAATGTCTTTTATGGACGGCTTCTCAGGGTACAATCAGATTAAGATGTATCCCTACGACGAGAAGCATACTTCGTTCCGAACACCATTGGGCGTATACTGCTACACTGTGATGCCCTTCGGACTGAAGAACATTGGAGCAACCTATCAGCGGGCAATGAGTACAATCTTCCGCGATCATCTCTAAAAAATGGTAGAATGCTATGTCGACGATATTGCTGTCAAAAGCCGCAACAAGGATGACCATCTTCGTGACTTGAGAACGATGTTTGACATAATGCGGGCTCATCAACTGAAAATGAATCCGACAAAATCCTTCTTGGGAGTTTCGAGCAGCAAGTCCCTTGGATTTATTATTACATCAAAAGGGATTCATCTTGACCCAGATAAAGTCAAAGCCATTCAGAGCATGCATCCACTGAGGAATCTTAAGGAGCTCAGAGGCTTGCAAGGTAGACTGGCTTATATTAGAAGATTCATCGCAAATCTCTCAGGCTGCTGTCAACCATTCACCCGACTCATGAAAAAGGGTGCTTCCTTCGTATGGGATCAAGCTTGTCAGGAAGCTTATGAAGACATCAAGAGATATCTCACAAAACCTCCAGTCTTAGTGGCTCCCACATCAGGGAAACCATTCTTGATTTATGTGAAAGCTATGGACCATTCTCTTGGTGCCCTCCTTGCTCAAAAGGACGACAATGATCACGAACAGGCCATTTATTATCTGAGCAGGACTCTGATAGGAGCGGAATCTCGCTATAATCCTATCGAGAAGGAGTGCTTAGCACTTGTCTTTGTCGTTCAGAAGACACGACATTATTTGGTTGGCCAAACCATACATGTTATTTTCAGAGTGAATTCTTTGCGTCTTCTCATGACGAAGCCAGGATCATTGAATTCAAGATTAGCTAAATGGGCACTCCTTTTGTCTCAATATGACATGACCTTTATCCCTCAAAAGGCGGTTAAAGGCCAGGCCCTTGCGGAATTCTTGGCTACTCATCCAGTCCCGGAACACTCAAATCTTCATGAAGATATTCCAGATGAAGTCTTTGAGTCTAATATAACTTCAGAGGATGAAGTTTGGCAGATGTTCTTCTATGGAGCATCACGAATAGGCCTTGACGGCAGGATCATCGCCGGTGTGGGGGTTGTGTTTATCTCCCCACAAAATCACGTCCTTCCTAGAGCATTTTCTCTGACAGAATCATGCTCCAACAATGTAGCGGAATATAATGCTCTACTCATTGGTCTTCAGCTCGCCCACAGAATGGGGGTACGCTATCTCGAAGCTTACGGCGATTCAAAACTGATTATCAATTAGGTTAAAGGCAAATATGAGGTCCGCCACGAGGATTTGGTGCCTTATTATCACACGGTCATCGAATTGGCTAATCTATTTGATGGTTTCTATATCGGGCACGTGTTTCGATCTCATAATACTAAGGCAGATGCTCTTGCTGCATTAGCAACAACATTAGCCTTGCCAGTCGATACCGAATATCACCTCACAGTGGCAACTCGACATCTTGTATGCTCTAAGCATATGTTAAGAACCCGAGAAGTCTATAATATCTCGACGGATCTTGAGCCGAAAGATTGACGATTTTCTCTCATCGACTATGCTTTACATGGTCTGCTGCCAGACGATCCTAAAGAAGCGGCATCTATCAGATGAAGGTCTCTCCGTTTCTACTACGATCCAACTCTGAAGACACTTTACCGTCATTCATATGACGGTGTCCTCCTCCGTTGCCTTTCTAATTCAGAGGCACAAGAAGTGCTTAAAGAAGCACATGATGGCATATGTGGAGCTCATCAGCCAGGTCCAAAACTTAAAGACAGGTTGCAGAGGCTTGGATATTATTGGCCAACCATGATAGTCGATGCCATCCAATATGCACGAAGGTGTAAAGCATGTCAAATTCATGCGGACTTCATACATCAGCTTCCGGAGTTGCTCCACCCAACTGTTGCTTCATGGTCATTTGAAGCATGGGGAATTGATGTCGTAGGGCCAATCAGCCCCTCTTCGATAAGAGGTTTATCCTGGCAATAACCGATTACTTTTCAAAGTGGGCAGAAGGTATACCACTGGTTGAAGTCAAAACCTCTAACGTGGTTAATTTCATCAAACACCATGTCATCCATCGATTTGGTGTCCCTAGGCGGATCATCCATGATAACGGTCCCCAATTCATAAGCCAGGTATTTTATCGATTCTGCGATAAATACCGAATTTAGAATGTGGCTTCAACTGACTATAATCCCGCCGCTAATGGCTTGGCGGAAGCATTCAATAAAACAATCATCAAGTTACTCAAGAAGTTCGTCTCCTCGAATAAGCGAGATTGGGACGAAAAGCTTGGTGAATGTCTTTGGGCCTACCGAACCACGGTTCGGGCCCCGACAGGCAATACGCATTTTCCCCTGGTGTACGGGTGCGAAGCAGTCATCCCGTTAGAAATTCAGATGCCGTCATTACGAGTTACTCTAACCACTAAGAACACATCAGAGGACAATGATCGGTTGCGTCTCCAAGAGCTAGAAGCCTTAGATGAGAGGCAGTTCGAGTTGTATCAAGCTCGAATCTCAAAAGCCTTCAATAAGAAGGTCAAACAAAGAGTCTTCCAGAAAGGAGATTTGGTTTTAGCCGTCAGACAACCGATGATTATGACGCACAAAACCAAAGGCAAATTTCAGCCTAAATGGGAAGAACCGTTTGTAATAGAAATAGTCTATTCAAACGGAGCATATCGCCTTATGACTTCAGATGACGATTTACTCATGATGCCGATCAATGGCAAGTTTCAAAAGAAGTATTATCCTTGATTAAAGATCCTTCTCACGATCAAGTTAACACTACACCTCTGATCAAGACCTTCAAATTCAAGGTACACATAAAGAGTTCTCTCTCTCTTCCTCCAAATGGGATCATACAACCATAAACCAGTAGGAACCTGGTCATGCACTGGTTGTTTCAAAGGAGATTCAAGGTTACACATGCACTAACCAAATCATCCAACGACTTTAATGGTTAAGGATAGAGGAAAATGTTGGCCTTTAATCCCAACATAAGTCCTCGACAACTCATCATGCTGAGGGGAATAGCATGGCTAGTCCGACTCAAACGGTAGTTGGTAAAGGCATATCAAACCCGTTGACAGCTAAGGATTTGCTAAAAATCCTAAGGGACCAGTTCCTATTTGATTCCCTCTCCAAAATCACTTACCAATTCTCATCCATAGAATGGTAAGACCACATACAAAGCTCTTTCCATCCATTTCGCTGTTACGTTAACATTAAACCTATGACGGTTATCTCCTCGTTTTCGCAATGAAAACGAGCCCTTTTTCCAAATTCCATTAAAATTCTGACTAGTCTGAACAATGTCTAATATTGTTGACATTTACAAAAGACAGGTGACAGGCAAGCCGACGACTAGTTCTATACTTGTTGACATTTACAAAAGACAAGTATCACCTTTCAGTCCGACAAGGACTACCTTCAAGCTTGTTGACATTTATAAAAGACAAGTCTCACCTTTCAGTCTGACAAGGACTACCTTCGAGCTTGTTGACATTTACAAAAGACAAGTCTCACCTTTCAGTTCGACAAGGACTACCTTCGAACTTGTTGACATTTACAAAAGACAAGTTTCACCTTTCAGTCCGACAAGGACTACCT
This sequence comes from Agave tequilana, assembly GCA_038442645.1. Classification (NCBI taxonomy): domain Eukaryota; kingdom Viridiplantae; phylum Streptophyta; class Magnoliopsida; order Asparagales; family Asparagaceae; genus Agave; species Agave tequilana. Next base: position 104,333 of record JAVJIF010010223.1, read on the forward strand.
CCGAACTTGTTGACATTTACAAAAGACAAGTTTCACCTTTCAGTCCGACAGGGACACCTCCGAACTTGTTGACATTTACAAAAGACAAGTTTCACCTTTCAGTCCGACAGGGACACCTCCGAACTTGTTGACATTTACAAAAGACAAGTCTCACCTTTCAGTCCGACAAGGACTACCCTCGAGCTTGTTGACATTTACAAAAGACAAGTCTCACCTTTCAGTCCGACAAGGACTACCTTGAGCTTGTTGGCTTCTCAAGCGGTTATGTCATTGCGACCTCTGAACTGGAAGATAGCCAAGTCTCATTATTTAGTCCAGTAAGGACTATTTCTTCGAGCTTGGTGGCTTTCCAATCGGTTACGTCATTGCGACCTCTGAACCGGCGGATAGCCAAGTCTCATCATTTAGTCCAGTAAGGACTATTTTCTCAAAAGGCTGCAATGCAACTTGATAGCGACAATTCAAAGGATAAAAAAGGTCAAAAATACGGCAGGGGAGTCAAAACAAAATTACTTTTATTGATTCCGAAAAAAGGGGTACATGAAGGCACATATATTACAAGCTATAAGGGAGCTTCATAAGATTTGATCTGTCCTTCAAGAAAGGCCAGCCTTGTCTTCCTATCATCAGCAGCCCTGACAAGCGCTTGCGACCTTAGCTCAGCCTCATTAAAACTCGCCGTCTGGGCCAAACGATCTTCAACTTCAACCAAGGTTGCCCTCTGAGCTGACTCTTGCCGCGAGAGTTCGTCACTCTGAGCCTTAAACTGCTCAAGCCGCGCAGTCTCTTCAAGACGCACAGGTTCAGCCTTGGATAAAAGAAGATTTGCCTTCCTGATCTTCTCCTTGGCCTTTTCAATTTTATCTTCAACGTCAAGAAGAGCACTGCTAGAAGCGTCTATGGCGTCCCCGAGCTCTACCTTCCTTGTCTACAAGGATTTCAAGTCAGAAAAAATGGCCTTACCGGCTTCCTGAGCGGCAAGATGAGCTTCATGCATCTGAGCGACAAGGTGCGTAAGCTGCTCATTAACTGAAGACTCCAGGTCTGAATGGCTAAGACGGCGTCATTCGTCTACATCCCTCTCAAGTTGGTCCACCAGAAGTTCCAATGCAGCGGCCTGGTCATCCCCTCCAAAGTCTCGGATACTCTCAATGCTTTGGGAGAGGACCACCTTTAAAGCAGAGAATGAGGTGGTCGAGCCTTTCAAAATCAAAGTGATGGATCGCTTCAAGCTCTTATAAAAGCTATCGACTAACTCAGTCACAAATTCATTCTCGACCTCAATTACTCCTGGCAGACGAGCAGCCCCTGAAGAAACAGTTTCCACTGGCTTTATTGATACTACTGTGGAAGGAACAGTAGAAGCACTGGCTACAGCAACATGAGAGGTCGTCGGTGATCTTGGAGGAGTCCTCATTGAAACCAGTACACTAGCCACAACCGAGGTCAGACTAGTGACTATTTTCAGGAGAGCGGGCTCAACCACCAGTGTTGGGAAGTAGGACTTGTAATCACCCTCAGCTCCGCACCCAGCAAGATAAATGGCGCTGGCGAAACTGAAGGCACCTCACTCATTGATATAGTTGGAAGTGAGATTGCCTCCGTGACTATCGTCCCCTCAATCTCTGTTCCTATGGCTGGTTTAGGCTGATAAGAGGGCAGGTCACCATACAAACCATCCAACTTAGCAGCATCCGCCGCGGTCGACGCGCTTACTTCACCCTTGAATCCCTCAGAAAGACGGGTAGGCTCTCTTGAAGTCGATGCACCCAGAGGCGAAACACCTGCAATAAGATTTTGTTTAGGCAGGGCACAATAAATAGTAGTAAGTCAAAGGAAAAGCTGTAAAAACGCTAAGTCAAATTCTTTGAGGCAAAACAATTTATATCCGATTCAGTTGCAGAATGGATTTCAGTTTCAGTTAAGCAGAGGATAGCCTCGCTTGCACAATGATCATGGGCTAACTCAGCAAAAGTCAAGCCCTAGCCTAGCCTATATGGCTAAGCTAGACTGATCCTGAGGGACGCAGTCTTGACCCCACCTATATGCCAAGACTGGCTCAACTTTGAAGACACTAAGCCCCAAGTTTTGCCTGTATAGCGAACTTAGCAAGCATGCATGCTATGATCTTTCTTTGATCAAGTTAAAATGATAGCTTCACTGGGAAGCTGGGCTAAAACCCTTCTCTGCAGATCAGTCAATTGCAAAATGACGAACAAGGGAAATCAATCCCTGAGGCAGCTATTAAAGCTAAATTAAGGGAGATAAACTCCCTAAAATCATTTGTCCATTGGTAAAGTCACTGGATGACCGAGACATACCGGTCCTTGGTCGGGTAATGACCAGAGTGGGCATCCCCACTAGCTCAGGATCTGAGTATCTCTCTAATAACCAAGAGAAGAGAAGAGCAGACCACTTCTCTTCAGAGGCCCTCAGGTATCCTATTTATAAGTCTCATGGCCTGAGCGCTGCCGCTTCAAGCATGGAAGCGCAGCGGATTTAAGGCATTTATTAAGCCTTGAGAAACAGAATATTCTCCCTCGGAAGCGCACAAAGGAGGAATGATCTCCCCCAATTAATGCAAGAGGTTGTTATAACCTCAAAAAAGGAGCAATCCTTCTCGTAACTGGCCAAAAGCAGTTGGCCTTGGGAAAGAAACAGCATTCTGAAGCAAACTTATTCCGGGAGGCTCAGACGTGGAGCTACCCAGATGCGAAGTTACTCAGATGCGAAGCTACCCAGAGTAGCGAATCTACACGATTCTTCGGTGAATCTATCCCAAAGCAGGATTAAAAGAGAAGCTGAACTCAACCACCATGGCGACGTTCGTACTTCACATACCACCGATCAAAGCAATTCAAAGTGTTTCGAAGTCTGAGCCATTGCAGACTTTCGAAAACTTTGAAGGGGGTCTTGTTGACACTTTAAAAAAGACAAGATTCTGACTGGCCTGAACAATGTCTAAACTTGTTGACATTTACAAAAGATAAGTGACAGACAAGCTGACTGGCCTGAACAATGTCTAAACTTGTTGACATTTATAAAAGACAAGTGACAGACAAGCGGACGACCAGTTCTGTACTTGTTGATATTTACAAAAGACAAGTGACAGATAGGCTGACGACCAGTTATCACCCATCTCCGAGGGACAAAGAAGCAACTTGGACTCTACTGATCCAGTGAAGCAGACAGTGAGCCCAGATTGTCTCTAAATAGACCTTAGCAGGTCTAAGATGCTAGCACTTAGCATCACATGAGCCCAAGGGGATAGCCTCGCCTGAGAGGCTAAGATCATCCAACTTCGCCGGAAGTGCTCAATTAACTCCGCAGAGAGAGTTAACTTCGCTTGAAGCCACACACAACCGCGCAGAAGGATGTTCGATAGCTTCGCCACAGACGATATCTAGCTCCGCTGAAGAGCTGTCTTCTGACTTCGCCACATTTGCTTTCCAGCTCCGCTGTGAGCTGCTGCTGTTCTGCTATGATCAACCTTTGATCAATTAAATCTAATCAGGATTGAGATCAAATCCAATCAAGATCAAATCTGAGACCAAATTTGGCAGTTGATTACCATAATCTCTTGACTCTTCTAAAACGAGTAAGAGGATCAGGGGAAATCTTCCAACTATATGGAAAGGATCAAAACAGATCAAGAGGATCAACCGACCTGCTACTTCTAGCTTCGCAGAAGCTGATCCTAGCCTCGCAGCAAGGCTACTTTCCAGGTTTTAAACAGATTTGATTCGATCTGTTTCTATATTTTTAAGGGACAATTATACCCTTGCTCTCCTTATAAATAGTTCACCAGGGGCACAAGGAGAGAGGAGCGCATAAAAGCACACAGAGGCTGAAAAACAGAGAGACGGCTAATCAGAGACTTATTCTCTTACTTCCAATAATTCAGAGACTTTATAGAACTGCTTCTCTAATCAGGGTGCTGATACCCTAATACCTTCTTCTCAAGGAATCTCCGAAACTACGCGAGAAGGAATTCCTAAGCGAAGGCGGTTTTGAGAAGTAACAAGGAGATTCTACCAACCTTCTGTTCTCCAATTCCCCGAACCAGGCGAGAAGGGAATCTTATCGCTCGCATCGTCAAAGGGACAAAGTGGTCGCGCGCTGACCAGACTCCTATCAGCACACTTCTCCAGAATCTCAGAGGAGATCTACTTGTAATCTTTTTAGAATACTTATAATTTAGCTCCTCGACACTTTTTTGTAAGTTTTTCCCTTTATAAATCAATGGAAAACAATTTTTTTATCCTATGATCTGGAACCGGGACTGCAAGAGAACCAAGAGCCGAGACTGCAAGAGAACATGATGATTATTATGATGCTTTGTTCACTTATAAAGAAGGTGACGAGGCTAGCTACTTCGTCGTCTCAGAGGATTCCAGAGGTGATGCGGCTGACGTCGGTCCTTCGGGTGCTGGAACCTCGAAAGGGAGTCTAATGGCTTCCAGCTCTATAAGATGGACCACAGAGGCTTCGGTGAGCGAAGGTGAGCCGGCCATCCCTCCTACATCTGTCAAAAACTTGAAAGTACACCTAGAGGGGGGTGAATAGGTGTACCGCTAATCTAATGAACTAAATACGGAAATTAAAAACTAATTGTTACAATACTTAGTGCAACCAACGAGTGTAGCCGAATTCCCCATGAAGGGCAACTAACTCCTCTTGATTCCTCTGAATAAGAGTTGAGGCGCTATATGAGACTCTCGTGGTTAAGCACAAGTGAGTCACACAAACACACAAGCATGTATATGATATGACGAAGTAAAGTAATGCACAAATAAAGAGAGAGTTTAGAGTCAATGGATCAAACGCAAACAACAAGATATGTTTCGAGGTTCGAGCACCGAGCTCTACGTCCCCGCCTTCACCGAGAAGGATTTCCAATCCACTAGGAGTACCGAACTCCTCTCTCAACCAATACAACCTCCACCGAGGCAATACAAGGGGTCTACTGAAGACCGGAGTACCGAACTCCACCAATCTAACCAATACAACCTCCACTAAGGCAACACAAACACCACCTCACACAAGATGGGTAGGCCCATAGCCAAATAACCAGAATCTCAACCTCTACCAAAGAGAGAGCTAACCACAACCCAAATCAACCTCTACCAAAGAGGGATACAACAAGTAAAGGGTTTACAACTTGGTGGTTTCCTCAACCACAAACAATTTTCCCATAAATAAATGATCCTATAGAATAGGATAGGAGATATAGCTCAAGTGTGGAAAACAAAGTGTTTTGATCAAAGAAAATCTTTTGGGAAAAAAACCAAATAGATATAGAATTTTAGACCAAAACCTAATTCCCAAAAACCTATTTTCTTTGAAATAAACAAACACTTTAAACAAATAGAGATTTAGAATTTTTGCACCCAAAACTTTTAGCTTAAAAACACTAAAGAGTATAAGAATTTTCTCCTTCAAAAATTAACCAAATCTGGGCTCAAATGGGGTTTATATAACCCACAAACAAAAACTAGCCGTTGGCTGAAAAGTCAGCCATGGCGGCTGGCGGTCGACCGGCCCTGTCGACCGCCAACGGTCAAAAATTTGACCGTTGGAGCATCGGTCGACTGCCCGGTCGACCGCCCAAATCCAGAGAGCAACTTTGCTCTCTGGACGGTCGACCGCCCGGTCGACCGTGCCATGCTTACGGTCGACCGTCCGGTCGACCGCCCCCACCCGAGAGTGGGGGACTTGCAGTCGGTCGACCGTGCGGTCGACCGGCTCAAGTACCAGGCCAACGTGCACAAGTTTGTGCACGTCGGTCAACCGGTCCGGTCGACCGACTCTGGGTCCGGTCGACCGCCAGAGCCTGGCAGAAGGCATTCTGGGTCAGAAAAACTTGATTTAAAATATCTTTAAAAATCTCATAAAACTTCTAAAATTCCACAAAAATAGTTTTAGCATAATACATTGATGTATAAACTTGTGTGAAAAATTTCAACACAAATTTCAAACATTTTGAAGCATTTTTGTGTTATGGAAAAATTACCGAAAATCAAAAATCGTATTTTTCAAAACTTGGATTTTTCAAATGAAAATTCTTTTTATCCAAAACTTATCCAAATACAAAAACATGATATTTAAACACTTTGAAGCATGTTGCATATGGATAGAAATCCAATATACAAGAAACATATATATGTATATTCATGTTTTTGACTTTAAATACGAAAATATGTTTTGTTAAAATACCAAAACACCAAAACTCATGAATAGGCATATCAAAATAAGTTTGTCTAGGAAATTTAGCATGCATGTATATAGAACACATCTAATATACATTTAAACCATTTAAACTTGTATTGATACTAGCTATTCATGAAAATCAATATCGGTTAAATCAAAAACCAAAAAACCGAATCCAAAACATGGAACGTGTGTGTGTTGTGAACTTGAGCATATCACACTATTCTAATCTTTACAAATGGATCTAAAACAAACTATAAACTAGGTACCGAGGTCTTCTTGACGAACTCCATCTTCAAGTCGACTCGATCCAACCCGTGATCCACCGAGCTTGACTCCAACGAGTGCTAAATATGATCTTTATGCTCGGGCTCTGGAATCACCAAGTAAAAGGCTTCAAAACTTCTTTATTGAAGCTAATCACCAACTAATATCTTAATTAAAGATCTGAAACTAAACATCACAAGATTATTATTAAACATAACTACATGAGTTAATCATCATCAAAACTAGAGTGGAAGGCCTCTGGGCCAACAAAACTTTCCTATGGAGCCTGACGGGATTGACGCTGCCGTCGATGAAGTTTAGAGAGAGACTGCGGCTGAGGCAGTTGAGGCGGTATCGCCTCTGGTAATATTTTGATCTTTTGTGAGCAATTCTCTCCTGATATTCATTATGCCTTACTCAAACAAAGTCTTACCACAGATGTTCCACCTTCGGGTGCATCGATTTCAAGGGAGCTAGCTAATTTTTCTGAGGGATTCAGGGGTGAAGCAAGTACTTCAACCGCAACGGATGTTGCCGAGTTGGATGCCTTGTATCGGGCCTGCCCTCCTATCAGCCTGAGCCTGTTAGTGGAACTAAAGAGGCTGAGGAAATGGTGGTTATAGAACCAATCTCGCTCCCAACTACATTGGTAGGTGAGATGCCAGTGGTTTCTTTGACGCTGCCTATCCTGACAACCATAGGGCTGAAGGCAATTACCAATCCTATGTCTCTGACACTGGTTGTTGAGCTAACTTTTCCTGAAATAGTCACTAGCCCTACTTCCATCGTGGCTAGTGTACTGGTTTTAATGAGGACTCCTCCAAGATCACCAGTGATCCCTCGTCTTTCTCCAGCTAGTGCTCCTACTATCTCCTCTATGGTTATATCAGTGAAGCCAGTGGAAGCTTTATCTTCAGGGGCCACTCATTCACGGGGTGTAGTTGAAGCCGAAAAAGAATTTGTGGCCAAGATAGTTGACAGCTTCTATAAGAGCTTAAAGCGATCCGTTACTTTGGTCTTAAAGGGCTCGACTACCTCATTTTCTGCTCTAAAGGTCATCCTCTCTCAAAATATTGAAAGCATTCGAGACTTTAGAGGGATGACCAGGCCGCTGCATTGGGGCCTCTGGTGGCGGAGCTTGAGAGGGATGTAGATGAATGGCGCCGTCTCAGCAATTCAGATCTGGACTCCTCAGTTAATGAACAGCTTGAATGCCTTGCTGCTCAGATGCGTGAAGCTTATCTTACAGCACAGGAAGCAGCTAAGGCAATATCTTCAGATCTAAAATCCTTAGAGGCAAGGAAGGTAGAAATTGGAGATGCCATAGAAGCTTCTAATAGTGCTCTAATCGACGCTGAGGATAAGATTGAGAAGGCCAAGGAGATGTCAAGAGAGCCAATCTTCTTCTGTCCAAGACTGAACTGGTACGTCTTGAGGAGATCGCTCGGCTAGAACAGCTCAAGGCCCAAAATGACGAAGTCCTGCAACAGGAATTAACACAAAGGGCAACTTTAGCTGAAATTGAAGCTCGTCTGTCCCAGACAGTGAACTTTAATGAGGCCGAGTTGAGATCACAGGCATTCATCAGAGCTACTGATGAGAGGAAGAATAATCTAGCCATCCTTGAAGAACGGATCAAGTCTTACGAAGCACCCTGGTAGCTTGTAATCCATGTATCCCCCCTTTTGAATCAATAAAAAGTAATTTTATTTGACTCATCTGTTGTATTTTCAACTTCTTTTATCTTCTGAGTTTGCAATTTTTAAACAAGAAAGGAAATAATGATATAACTAATCTTGTCAGATGAACTGATAGGATTAGTTACTAAATTGCTCGATTCAAATCATATTGAGATGAGGATGGAAAAGAATGAGCTTGTTATACATATTTGCATATTTTACCGCTTCCATACCATGCAAATTGTCAATAAAAATATGATTTTTGATCATCTTCTCTCTATTTTTGCAGGTCCACATCTTAAAAGAGAAAAAAGCCCAAAAAATCTCTTTAATTAGCAATAATTAAAGAGATTAATTCAAAGCCCAAAAGAACCCAAGATTTGAATCCAGAATCAGGAGAGATCCGCACGCCAACTCAATCTTCCAGAAGGCCACGTGGATAACAACCTCGCAACAAACTCACAACAGAAAATCTGGTCTCAACGGCCCAGATTTTGCCGCCAAATCCAAGATTTTCCCGCCAATTTGCGGCAGTTGTGATTCTGTTAGATCCCGGATTTTGCGCCAACGGCCAGGGCTCTAGATGATTCTCATTGAGGGCTATAATTACATGACCAGGGTCTTCACGAGAAAGCAGAGAAGAGAGAGGAGAAATTAGGGGAAACTCTTGTATTTTGTGTTAGTATTCTCCTAGGTTTTAGTCTCCATCTTCTTCCTCCTAGAGATTTTGTCAAAGAGAGAAAGAGAGTGCTGTTGAAAGCTTGTAAGCAAGGAGGTGACATTACTTGTAAGCAAGGATTAATCAAAGCTTCATTCTTCTCTTTACAAGCTCTAGTACGTTGCTCTACTTTGCTTTACTTTCTTGTTTTCATTCTAGTGCATTTCCATTGCTTTACTTCTCTTTGCTTTACATCATGAATTGTTGCTTTGTTTCTTGTGTAATGGATAGCTAAATCTCTATTGCATGGCTAGCTAACAACTTACCTAGCTAACTTCTATCTCTTTGGATGATTGCAAATTTCTATACTTGCATTGTTAGAGTTTCTTTTGCTTTCCAAGGAAGTAGAGTTGCTTTCCCTTGGTAAATGCTTGTTCAAACTCCATATGACTCATGTGTGCCTCATTTAGAGCCATGTCTAGAATAAGAGCCTTGATGGAACATGGAGATGGATCACCAAACATGTGCTACTTATAGAACAACTTCTTTACTTCAAGCTAATTTGTTGTTATGCCTTGAATGTTTAAATGAATGTTGATTCTTCTAACTTAGCATCCCTTGAGTACCAATCCTAGAGTTCATCATTGAAAATCTATCTAGAAAGCCAATGAATCCATATGAGGCTTCAAGCTAAGAACAAGAGAACACTCATCTTCAAAACGGTAAAGTACTTGAACAAACAAGCAAAGTAATCTCTATTGCCAATGAATCAACATGAGGCAATCAAGCATCACCATTGAGTATAGTAAGTTAGCGAAGTAAAGTTAGCTAGCCATGTACTTTCTCATCTAAAGTTTTCTAACATTTTTTTTACTAGCTTCTTTTCTTAAGCAATACACTTCGCCAAAGTTCTTTTGATTTCTTTTTCATAATGCACAAATCCACCACTTCTTTAATTTTCTTTTCCATGCTTCTTGAATTTGTGTAAATACAAAGAAGAATCTTCATTTTCATTTCTTCACTACAAACCGTAAAACTTCTATCGTGAGCTCTCCTCGAGAATCGAACCGGTATAGCCATTGCTATAACGGAGATTGGAAAGGATACATCAATCATATTAACCACATTGTGAAGTGATCAAGCACTAAAGGTTGACTCTAAACCTTTCCTCTTTACATAATACTTGTGCAAGAATTTCACACATCTCTTTCCCAATCAAATTTTGGCGCCGTTGCCGGGGAGATCAACGGTTTTTGATTTCAAGTGAAGAACTAAACGAATCTTCTTCTCTGTTGCAGGTTACAGGTTGAAGAAACAGGAAAATTTGTATTGCAGAAACATATAAGTGGACCTGGGCCTCTGCTCTCGAAAGCAGAGACCAGGATCCCTCTGAATTGCCGCAAATTCTGGGTTTTTGCCGCAGAATTGCGGCAAGGAGGAGTTGACTACTGACCACTTTTCTGCAGGGCTTGCTTCTCTGCAAAATACAGCTGCTGCAATACATAAAATCTTGTATGCTTCACCTTATATCTGCTAATCAACAGTAAAAAAATTTGTTGCAAAGTTAAAAAAATTGTTTAGATATTTGCATTCTAGGCACGTGTCTTTCAATTCCTTTAATTTTACTGTTGAAGAGTGCTGGAGGCAAGGTACGTAAGCATAGCATATAGACTAGGACTCACTCTTTGCTTGATTTAATTACGCTTTGAGTGAACCTTGTTTGTTATATTGTACACTTGCACAAATCAACTTTAAGGGCATTACCCATAAAAAAGATAAGGTGGGGATTTTATCACTCTTTCCTTAGCCCACAAATCATTTTCCCAAGCACTCACAATCCTAAGCTTCTAAATAAAAATTGCTAGACGCTGGCCCTAGGGACATCCGGACTCACTTAGGAGATTATCCTAAGGGGGAAAAGTGTTGGAAATTAACTTTTGTAAAATCAGTGTCTAGGAAAGGGGTTGAGGGCCGAAAGCCCGAAGGTTGCTGGTTACTTAATTAAGGAACGTCTCTGACGAAAAACCTCCCACCAACCTTGACCTTCCCTGGCTGATTTGCTTATAGTCAAAGTCTACACCAAACCTCCTGTGGACAATCTAAAGTTAGGAGTCGTCTAGGTCCAGGAAACCTAGAAAGCTTGGATTGATTTTTCTTTTTTCTTGTTTGTTATTTTTCATTTTTCGGCTGTGTGATCGGTGCACGTTGATTGTGTAATTGTATGCAAGAGTGGTATCGAGATCCGAATTCTGCTAGGCTTACGAGAATCTCTACACTGGCACATACACCACCACTCGACACAATTCCAATCATGACCAACAACGTTTCTTTGCAAGACAAGTTCTATCCGATTCGCACATCACTTCCATCTTGCATTCTCCTCCCAAACACAAATGGAAGTAACTTTGAGTTAAAGCCCCAGTTCATAAACACTCTTCCACGATTCCATGGCCTAGAATCTGAGGATGCGTACTTCTTCATCCGAGAGTTTGAAGAAGTATGCCTTATGATGAGAATTTTCCAGTTAACTGAGGATGCTGTCAGACTTAGGTTTATACCTTTCGCACTTAAGGATATTGCTAAGAAGTGGCTTTATAATCTCCCTGTCAGCTCAATTTCTTCATGGGATGATTTTGTTAAGGTCTTTCTTAAAAAGTTTTATCCTATCCATAAGACAGCTCTTATGAGGAAAAATATAATGCAATTCAAACAAGAAGCCAATGAACCATTCTGGAAGTACTTTGAGCGTTTTAAAGACCTAATAGCCCTGTGTCCCCATCACGGTATAGAAAAATGGCGCCAGTGCCAAATTATCTATGATGGGCTTGATTATCAGACTAAGACACTCCTTGAAACTATGTGCCAAGGAGAATTCTTAAAGAAGGATGAAGATCAGGGTTGGGATCTTTTTGAGGCTTTAGCTGAAAAGACAGTTCAATGGGAGTCATGTACTGAGAAACCCATACCCACAACTTCCAGAACAGGTTTACACTCCATAGAATCCTCAATAGCTGTAGAAGCTAAAATAACCCAATTGATGAAGAGGATTGAGTTGCTAGAGTCTAGGGAAAATTCTACTGTTAATCAGGTCAACCCATCATCTGTGGTAAACCCGGGTTGTACCTATTGCCATGATCTGAATCATCTGTTTGAAGAATGTCCAGTATATCAAACTCAAATGTTTCAGGAGAGTACGAATGCCGCATACACCAGACCCACTTACAATCCTTACTCCAAGACTTACAATCCGGGATGGCGTAACCATCCAAACTTTTCTTGGAGTCAGCCTGGTCCTGAGCAGCCGAGACAACCATTTCCACAACAATACCATGCTCAGTCTCATCCACCGACTTACCACCAGAACCCACCAAATGTCCATTCATACCAAAGTCCACCAAGATTCCAGTCATATCAAAATCCTGTGCCTTACCAAGCAAATTTTCAGCCCCAGTATCAACATCATCCACCACCCAATCCTTCAGATAAGAGAATTTCTGATTTGGAGAAAATGATAGAGACCTTATCTAAGACCCAAGCTTCAATGATGAACAATCAGCAGCAGGACATGAACAAATTGCAAATCCAGATAGGGCAGTTGGCTAATTCTCTGGCTGAAAGACAAAAAGGAATGCTACCTAGCCAACCAGTGCCCAATCCTAAAACCCATTTTTCCCTGCACGAAGTTGAAGACTTAGGCCCCAGCCAATGCCAAGCTATTCAAATCCTTAGATCTGGGAAGCATGTAGATAATAGGGTTTCAAATCAGCCACCCAAATCTGTGCCAATACCACTACCTTCTGTTCCAATCCAACCAATTCAAGACAATCCTTCATCAAGCACACAACCATCCACTTCCCAGTCCAAAGGAAAAGAGAAAGTTGATGAGCAAACATACAAGCCTGTTGTTCCCTTCCCAAATAGGCTTACAAATCATAAGATGAATGCTCACATGGAGAAGATAAGAGAGATATTCAACCAAGTACAAATCAATGTCCCTCTCCTTGATGCTATTCAACAAGTCCCATCCTACGCCAAGTTTCTAAAAGAAATGTGTACTAAAAAGAGAAAAGCAAATGTCCCTAAAAAAGTCTTCTTGGCTTCCAACATAAGTGAACTGCTCAATGGTCCAATCCCTGTGAAATACAAAGATCCAGGGAGCCCAACCATTTCTTGCATCATAGGGCAGACCACCATAAATAGGGCTTTGCTAGACTTGGGCGCGAGCATCAATCTTCTCCCCTTTTCTGTGTATCAGCAGTTAGGGTTAGGCAACCTTCGTCTAACCCAGATGACTATACAATTGGCTGACCGCTCTGTAAAGATTCCAAGGGGGAGATTACAGATGTTTTAATACGGGTCGGGGAATTCATTTACCCCGTAGACTTTGTCGTTCTAGAAACACAACCCGTACAAAATCACAGAGCACAGACACCTGTCATTCTCGGACGACCTTTCTTAGCCACCGCTAATGCGATCATCAACTGTAGAAATGGATCGATGCGGCTAACTTTCGGAGATATGACAAAAGAGGTGAATGTTTTCCATCTGGGAAAGCAGCCAAGGGATTTGGGCAATGACTCTTTCGAAGTGAACTTGATTGAGGGTTTAACTAGTGAACATGTTGAGGAGGTTGAGTATGAGTCTGAAGAGGAATTTGAGTTGGAGTCTGATGACTTCAACCTTGATCAGATTGTTGAATCAAATGTTGAAAGGACCACTAATTCCACCCCTATTCTTCCTTGAACCATGAACAACCAGTGATAGATCCTATCCCTTCTTCTGAGCTTAAGATTCTTCCCGACCATCTCAAGTACAAGTACTTGAATGAGAAGGAATCCTTTCCTGTAATAATTGCATCCAATCTCACTGAACAACAAGAAGAGGATCTCCTTTCTGTGTTAAGGGAAAATAGAGAAGCCATTGGTTGGACCATGGCTGATATCAAGGGGATTAGTCCTTCCATTGTTCAACATAGGATTCATCTGACGGAAGATGCCAAGCCAAAACAAGATCCACAGCATAGACTGAACCCAATAATGCAGGAAGCTATTAGAGACGAGATCTTGAAGCTATTAGACAATGGGATTATCTATCCCATATCCGATAGTCAGTGGGTAAGTCCAGTTCACGCTGTGCCTAAGAAAGCAGGATTTACTGTGGTGGAAAATGAGAATAAAGAATTGATACAAACACGTCTTCCAACGAAGATTCGAGTTTGTATCGATTACAGGAAGTTGAACACTGCCACACGTAAAGACCACTTTCCTCTTCCATTCATTGATCAAATGCTTGAAAGATTGGCGGGACACGAGTATTACTGTTTCCTAGATGGATATTCAGGATATAATCAAATCCCGATCGCTCCTGAGGACCAAGATAAGACTACCTTCACCTGTCCTTTTGGAACGTTTGCATACCGAAGGATGCCCTTCGGCCTATGCAATGCTCCCGCAACGTTTCAACGTTGCATGTTGAGCCTTTTTTCAGACATGGTGGAGAAATTTTTAGAAATTTTCATGGATGATTTTTCGATTTATGGGGATTCCTTTGAGCAATGCTTGTACCATTTGAAGCTAGTTTTACAACGCTGTATGGAGAAAAATTTGACACTTAACTGGGAAAAGTGTCACTTTATGGTCAAGCAAGGAATTGTTCTTGGGCACAAGGTATCACGTATAGGAATTGAGGTGGACAAGTCTAAAGTAGAAGTCATAACAAAGCTCACTGAACCAACATGCTTAAAGGACATTAGATCATTCTTAGGGCACGCCGGCTTCTATAGGCGATTTATTCAAGGGTTTAGCAACATTGCAAGACCCTTGACAAATCTCTTAGGAAAGGATGTACCCTTTATATTTGATGAGGAATGTCAAAAATCATGGAAGGAGCTTAAGAATAGACTTGTCTCAGCACCGATCATCTCTGCACCAGATTGGACCAAGCCTTTTGAGATTATGTGTGATGCCTCTAACTTTGCGATAGGCGCTGTTTTAGGGCAGCGTATTGATACTAGGCAACACGTAATCTATTATGCTAGCAGAACACTGAATGATGCCCAACTCAATTATACAACTACTGAAAAGGAATTTTTAGCGGCTGTCTTTGTGTTGAAGAAGTTTTGCCAATATCTGCTAGGGTCCAGGACAATTATTTTTACTGATAACTCCGCCCTAAAGTACTTAATGCAAAAGAAAGATGCTAAGGCAAGACTTATTCGATGGATACTTCTTTTGCAAGAGTTTGATTTGGAGATTAAAAACAAAAAGGGCGTTGAGAACGTGGTAGCTGATCACTTGTCGAGAATCCCAAATGCACCTAAGGAGAGAATACCAATTAATGACGATTTCCCTGACGAACACATTTTTGAGATATGTGGAGAGCCTTGGTATGCTGACATAGTGAATTACCTTGCTACCAGGCAAATACCTTCTCATTGGTCAGGCCAGGAAAAACACCGTTTCATGCATCAAATGCGGTTCTTCTTTTGGGATGAACCGTATTTATTCAAATATTGTCCTGACCAAATAATACGTAGGTGCCTTCCTGAGGATGAACATCAGAGTGTTTTGACATTTTGTCACAAGCTAGCTTGCGGTGGACATTTTGGTCCACAGAAAACTGCTGAGAAAGTGCTTCAGAGTGGATTCTACTGGCCCACTCTCTTTAAGGATGCATATACTTTTTGCAAGCTATGTGATAGGTGTCAAATGACGGGTCGTATCACTCAAAGAGACATGATGCCTCTTACACCCATCTTGGAAGTCGAAATTTTTAACCTCTGGGGCATCGATTTTATGGGACCCTTTCCTCTGTCCTACGGTAACCAATACATTTTGGTAGCCGTAGATTATGTTTCCAAATGGGCTGAAGCAATTCCAACAAGGACAAATGACAACCAAGTTGTTATCAAGTTTTTACGAGACTACATCATCTCTCGCTTCGGAGCCCCCCGTGCGATAATAAGTGATAATGGGAGTCATTTTGCAATCGGGCTTTTGAAGCTCTGATGCGCAAATATTCTATTTCTCACAAATTATCCACGGCATACCATCCTCAAACCAACGGGCAAGTAGAAGTCACGAATAGACAAATAAAACTCATCTTGGAGAAAACTGTGGGACAGAACCGTAAGGATTGGTCCATCAAACTCACTGATGCCTTATGGGCATACAGGACCGCTTACAAAACTGTCCTCGGTATGTCTCCATATCGAGTTGTATTTGGAAAACCTTGTCATTTGCCTGTGGAATTAGAACACCGAGCTATGTAGGCTTTAAAGCAGCTGAACTTGGATTTGGATAAAGCCGGTGCTTTAAGGAAGTTGCAGATATCCGAGCTTGAAGAGCTAAGAAACGAAGTATATGACAATGCTCGGATCACCAAACACAGAACCAAACTTTTTCATGATAGATCCATTCACAGAAAAATTTTTGTCCCTGGACAAAAGGTTCTATTGTACAATTCACGACTCCACCTTTTTCCTGGTAAATTGAGAACTAGGTGGTCAGGGCCATTCATTGTTCAAAATGTCTTCCCACACGGTGCGATCGAGATTCTTGACCCAAATAATGGCAAAAAATTCACTGTGAACGGTCAACGTTTAAAGCCATTCCTTACCACTGAATTCGTGTCACAAGAAGTTCATGAATTGGGTCTTTGCGACCCAGTTTATCTATGACCATTCCATCTGTATAGTTCCCAAGAATTTCCCTGCATATCATTTTGGGACCACTCTTGTAAATAATTTTCTTTTTCACTTTTGTAAATAATAAATAATAAATAATAAATAAAAAAAATGAGGGATTTTTGTGCTTCAAAGAGTTTCAAATTCCTAGGATTCTATCTTCCCTAGGATTCCATTCATTTTCCTTTTCCTAGGGTTTTAAATACACTTTTGACCTAGGGCTAAATTTGAAAATTTCATTCTACCTACCCCTATAAATACTCTCTTCACCTACCCTTCCTCCCTCAAACGCACAAATCCTCTCAGATCTGAACTCCTTCTTCCCGAGCCGACCTCTGCCAAATTTTTCCTTCACCTGGAACCTCTGCACTGCCGCAATTTCCCATCTTCAGCCGCCGATCCGCCGCACTCCAGCCACTTCTGGTGCTCTGAAAAATTTTGGTCGGCTGATTTATTCTTCTGGTGGCAGATCCAGAGACATTCTTCCAGATTCTGTCCCAGGTGCCTTCTGCACATCTGTTTTTGGATTTTCCCCCACGATCTCCGGGGGTGGTTGACACGCACCAATTTGTAGTACACATGCCATTCAGTGACATCCTTGTCACAATCCCACTCATTGCTGAAATCACTGATGTCTCCATTCATCCCCACCATAGCGACCCTTGCCATTGCTAGATTACCTAACCATCATGGGCGTCCGCTGCACAATACAGGACCGTGGGCTCAAAGCCAACACGACTTTTAGAAATGTTCATTGCATTGGACGCTGGGTCCAACGCAACATTTTTGGACTTGACCATCAATCGTCCTTTAACAGACCCGTGTTACAAATAATCCATGATTTAATGACACGAAACCACACGGTCTGTTTGAATAGGGCCATCTTCCATGCCATTCTTAAAAATTCCTCCCGCACTCGGGGTGCCAAGCATTCCCATTCAATCTTAATCACACGTCTGTGTAAACATTTCATATCAGACGCTGTCTTTAATACATTTGACCGAGTGCCTGTTATTGTAGAGAGACCCACAAGCTCATATAATGGTTGCTTGCAGGCGCTCTGGACACCCAGTGCCCAGCCTGAGGATGTACCTGTGGAGTCCTCTTCGGAGGAAAGCCTAGAGGTGATAGATGAGCCACATTTTTGGAGGCAGGACCCCCCAACAGAATCAAGAGCCTTCATGTCCACCATCTGGAAGGCATGAAGAAGATATTTAGGGGGCAGGTCGGCTTAGGAAAAAGGTAGAGGAGCATTCCTCTCGATTAGAAGGTATGGAGGCAGCGTTGAGGAGATCACAGTCGGCTGGACCTAGCACCACATCGGGTCCAAAGCGACAAAGGGGGTGATATTTCTCCTTTACCTATTTCATGCATCATTTCATCTTGCATACATTGGGGACAATGCATGAGATAGGTATGGGGGGTAGATGCTAACATAGGATTTTTCATTTTCTTTTTAGGCCTTTTATTTTATTTTTAGGATTTTCAGTTTCTTTTAGGTTTTTATTTTTTTTAGATTTTACCTTTCTTTATAAATTTTCTATTTTCTTGTTAGATTTTATTTTCTTTTAGAAATATAAAAAAAAGAAAAAAAATAATAATAATAAAAAGGAAAATTCTTGATCCATGTCTAAAGAATCAAACTTAACTTTAGGGATTAAGGAAGCTCTAAACTAAGATTTCGAATTATAAGTCGGGAAAGCGGAGTTTTGTTAGATTTTAGGTTAAGTAATAAAGGATTAGAAAAATTACAAGATTTTAATTCTTTCTTTAGGATATATACATTAAACATATTGAAGGATTAATCAAGGACTTTGTGATTTTAGTTACATATATATATAAAATATATATATATATATAAAAAGAAAAAAAAGATGTACATAAATAAATACATAATAAATACTTAGCCACTGATTAAGCTGGTTAGTCGTGCCTCAAGAAGCATTGCCGATCACGCCTAAAGGTGGTTAAGTCCTTAAATTCCTTCGTGGCCTAGTTACTTGAGTCATCGAACCCGAGGGATGTTTTCTCATCTGGTGCCCTAAGACCATCTGGTTTGGGAGTCATCAGTAAGAGACTCGCTACAAGGGTAAACTAGAAAGCCTAAGGATGCTAAGGAAATGTAAATAAATAAAAATTGTATATATATATAAAAAAAAGAAAATAAAAATATTATATATATTAGTAAATAAATGAACTTAGTCTAAGAAAGATCCATCATATTTATAGATGTATATATCCTAGGATGGATGCAAAATCCGGTTTTGATCTTTTCCCTAAAATCTTAACCTAAGTTGAAAACAAAACTCCAAATAGACGCTTATAAGAAGAATGACAATTTTAGAGTAACCTGAAACCTATAACTTAAGGGAGAATCTTTAAAACATGGATCAAAATTTTCACTAACCTTTTATTTTTCTTTATGGATTTTGTGGGTGCAATCCGCTGAAAACCCTCAGGAGACAACACTCCTCCTCTAGGGTAACCTAGAGGTTTAACGGCTTGTTGCACATGCTCAGTGCAATCGTGTCACCTACGAAAGTGGTGTAATAAACTAGTTAGGATTTTCTTTTTCTTTCTTTTTCTTTCTTGTTTTGCTCGAGGACGAGCAAAAGCTAGGTATGGGGGTGTAATTGTTATACATATTTGCATATTTACCGCTTCCATACCATACAAATTGTCAATAAAAATATGATTTTTGATCATCTTCTCTCTATTTTGCAGGTCCACATCTTAAAATAGAAAAAAGCCCAAAAAATCTCTTTAATTAACAATAATTAAAGAGATTAATTCAAAGCCCAAAAGAACCCAAGATTTGAATCCAGAATCAGGAGAGATCCGCGCGCCAACTCAATCTTCCAGAAGGCCACGTGGATAACAACCTCGCAACAAACTCACAACAAAAAATCTGGTCTCAACGGCCCAGATTTTCCCGCCAAATCCAAGATTTTCCCGCCAATTTGCGGCAGTTTTGATTCTGTTAGATCCCGGATTTTGCGCCAACGGTCAGGGCTCTAGATGATTCTCACTGAGGGCTATAAATACATGACCAGGGTCTTCACGAGAAAGCAGAGAAGAGAGAGGAGAAATTAGGGAAACTCTTGTATTTTGTGTTAGTATTCTCCTAGGTTTTAGTCTCCATCTTCTTCCTACTAGAAATTTTGTCAAAGAGAGAAAGAGAGTGCTGTTGAAAGCTTGTAAGCAAGGAGGTGACATTACTTGTAAGCAAGGATTAATCAAAGCTTCATTCTTCTCTTTACAAGCTCTAGTACGTTGCTCTACTTTGCTTTACTTTCTTGTTTTCATTCTAGTGCATTTCCATTGCTTTACTTCTCTTTGCTTTACATCATGAATTGTTGCTTTGTTTCTGTGTAATGGATAGCTAAATCTCTATTGCATGGCTAGCTAACAACTTACCTAGCTAACTTCTATCTCTTGGATGATTGCAAATTTCTATACTTGCATTGTTATAGTTTTATTGCTTTCCAAGGAAGTAGAGTTGCTTTGCCTTGGTAAATGCTTGTTCAAACTCCATATGACTCATGTGTGCCTCATTTAGAGCCTTGTCTAGAACAAGAGCCTTGATGGAACATGGAGATGGATCACCAACCATGTGCTACTTATAGAACAACTTCTTTACTTCAAGCTAATTTGTTGTTATGTCTTGAATGTTTAAATGAATGTTGATTCTTCTAACTTAGCATCCCTTGAGTACCAATCCTAGAGTTCATCATTGAAAATCTATCTAGAGAGCCAATGAATCTATATGAGGCTTCAAGCTAAGAACAAGAGAACACTCATCTTCAAAACGGTAAAGTACTTGAACAAACAAGCAAAGTAATCTCTATTGCCAATGAATCAACATGAGGCAATCAAGCATCACCGTTGAGTATAGTAAGTTAGCGAAGTAAAGTTAGCTAGCCATGTACTTTCTCATCTAAAGTTTCCAACATTTTTTTTACTAGCTTCTTTCTTAAGCAATACACTTTGCCAAAGTTCTTTTGATTTCTTTTTCATAATGCACAAATCCACCACTTCTTTAATTTTCTTTTCCATGCTTCTTGAATTTGTGTAAATATAAAGAAGAATCTTCGTTTTCATTTCTTCACTACAAACCGTAAAACTTCTATCGTGAGCTCTCCTCAAGAATCGACCCGGTATAGCCATTGCTATAACGGAGATTGGAAAGGATACATCAATCATATTAACCACATTGTGAAGTGATCAAGCACTAAAGGTTGACTCTAAACCTTTCCTCTTTTACATAATACTTGTGCAAGAATTTCACACATCTCTTTCCCAATCAGCTTGACGATCTTTACTGTTCAGAGGTAAATATTAACATATAGATCAAAGATCATCAGATTTATGAGTAGGTTATGATGAATTAGACACCACAAACTGTGATAGTTCCACTTGAACTAAGACAAATGAAGCCTAGGATTTGCCAATTAAAAGCGATAAACTAGACATGAGAAATTCTGCCATTTAGAGGTGATGACTGAACATGATGACAAAATGGAGATGAACCCGATTTTAGGGACCCGTCTATTCAGAGGTGATAAACTGAACGTGATAAACTAAAACACACTAAACTTCGAATCCGCTGCCAGAGGTAGTCGTATTAACTTGGCAGCTAGTCCACAAGGGACTGCAAAGATAGACTGGATCTAGGGTCTTATTGGTTCAGAGGTGGTGACTGGACATGACTAACTAAGGGACCTCAAATTCGCAATCTGCTGTTCAGAGGTTTAATGTTAACATGTCAGGAACTCCCGGCCCTGACAAGGGAAAGGAGAACAAAATTATGGAATTATCTGTTCAGACATAGTATACTGGACATGATAATTGAAGTACCATAAGAAAGAGAGATCTAGGTACCGGCCGGTTCAGAGGTAATATGAACATAACCGATTGGGAGTTGCTTGACTCAGAACCCTACCGTTCAGAGGTGGCGAACTGGACATAACGGCAAAGGAGTAGTCCTTACTGGACTGAAAGATGAGACTTAGTTATATGTTGGTTCAGAGGTAATATGGACATAACGATTGAGAAAAATCATGCTCAGGATTTTTTTCAGAGGTGACAAACTGGACATAACGGTAAAAGAAATAATCCATCGGGGGAAATAAGGTTTGATCATAAATTCCGTGGAAAATTGATATCTCCTTTGGATATTTTTTGGAAGAAATTGTCAGAGGTGTGTTGTTAACGTGACAACCAAGAAAGTCCATTGGGGACTGATTGGGAAATAATAGACTTTGAAGAGATTCTATGTTGAAACTCACTGGGGAGTTAAATGAATTCCATAAGAGATCATATGTCAGAGGTAATTATTAACGTGATAAAAAGAACTCTGTGGGGGTTCGATAGTGAAGAGATTATTCCTAAAAGAGTTGTTAGAGGTAATCATTAACGTAACAATCAAATCCATTGCTGGAGAATTTGAAAGGAGATTTGTCAGAAACAATCCTGACAACCTCTCCACTTGGGATTTGTAAAGCAATTTTTCAGAGGTGTGATGTTAACTTGACAAGGATTCATTAGCTGTTAGAGATGTTTGAACATAACAGCAATTTGAGTGGACATGTCATTTTATTGAAGAGAATGACAAGTGGAGTTTGATCTGTTGGGTATGTGATTTATCCACCAGGGAGTAAGTTAGAATTTTACTATCAGAGGTTTAATGTTAACATGATAGGTTTGACTTGTCATTTCGCCATGGAAATGAATACCTTTTTAAGTGGTCCTGCCATTCCACGGACGGGAATTGGTAAGTAACTTTGGAGAAGAATCAAACGGGAACAGGTCCCTTAGGATTTTTAGCAAGTCCTCAGTTGTCAACGGATTTGATATGCCTTTACCAACTACCATTTGAGTCGGGTTAGCCATGCTATTCCCCTCAGCATGATGAGTTGTCAAGGACTTATGTGGGCTTAAACGCCAACATTTTCCTCTATCCTTAGCCGTTAGAGGCGTCGGATCATTTCATTATTTTGAGTAACGTGATGCTTCCCCTGGGTCTCACTCTGTAAGTGAGCTGGGGATTAAAGAAGTGGACATGACTTCCGCGAGATCTCGATTTGAAGATTGTTGTCTGTCGTGGACTCTCTGCCAATCTTATCTTGTTTCCATATTGGAAAGATTCTGCAGAAGGACGTAACACGAACCTTCTTTAATGAGTTCGACTTGGCAAGATAAGTCATCAGATAAACCCATTTATTTGTCATTCGATCGGCCACCATTCTTGATATGAACGTGGAAACAGTGGAAAGGTTCTGCTAAAGGACGCGTCGCGAACCTTCTTTTGTCGTTGAGTTGAGCTCGATCGATTGAACCGAAGCAGGGGGTATACCACCGTTTTTCATAGAAACGTCAGGCTAAATAAACCATCTGCCTGCAACTATTGCTTAGGCATGCTTGACTTCAAAAATGACCTATTCTTCAAAGTTGAAAATAGGTACATATACATACCAGAGAAGTGCGACAAGGTTAAAATAACTTAACATCTTGTTTCTTCTTCAATATCGATGGCGTTCGATCGGCTCGACACTAGTCGACCATGAATTAGAAAAGAGTGATAAGGCTAAAACCAAAGTTCATAACCTAATTCTTCTTTAATGCAGCTGGTGTTTGATCGGCTCAATACTGGTTTATGGCAGTGTGATCCGTTAGAGAAAGAGAGGAGCGCTCTTTCTAAATATCTCGGATCTGGAGGTCTTGATCAGAGGTGTAATGTTAACTTGATCGTGAGAAAGATCCTATCAAGGATAATACTTCTTTAAGAACCTGCCATTGATCGGCATCATGAGCATGTCACCGTCTAAAGTCATAAGGCGATATACTCCATTTGAATAGACTGTTTCTATCACAAACGGTTCTTCCCATTTGGGCTGAAATTTGTCTTTGGTTTTGTGCGTCATGATCATCGGCCGTCTAACGGCTAAAATCAAATCTCCTTTCTGGAAGACCCTTGCTTAACCTACTTATTGAAGGCCTTCGATATTCGCGCTTGATACAACTCAATATATGTTGAGCTTGTAATCGCTTCTCATCCAGGGCTTCGAGCTCTTGAAGACGTAACCGATCATTGTCCTCCTTTGTCATCTGGTTATTAAAGCGACTCGTAATGACGGCATTTGAATTCTAAACAGTATGACTGCTTCGCACCCGTATACTAGGGAAAAAGTTGTATTGCCTCTTGGGGTCCGAACTGTGGTTCGGTAGGCCCAAAGACATTCACCTAGCTTCTCATTCCAGTCTCGCTATTTGATGAAACGAATTTTTTGAATAGCTTGATAATTATCTTGTTGAATGCTTCCGCCAAGCCATTAGCAATAGGGTTATAAGCGGTTGATGCACATTCTGAATTCGGTATTGTCACAGATCGATAGAATACCTGGCTCACGAATTGGGGACCATTATCATGGATGATCCGCCTGGGGACACCAAATCGATGGATGACATGGTGTTGATAAAATTAACCACGTTGAAAGTTTTAACCTCCACAAGTGGTATAGCTTCTGCCCACTTGAAAAGTAATCGATTATTGCTAAGATAAACCGGTGACCTTTTGTTGAAGAGGGGCTGATCGGCCCTATGACATCGATTCCCCATGCTTCAAATGACCACGAAGTAACAGTTGGATGGAGCAACTCTGGAGGCTGATGTATGAAGTCCGCATGAATTTGGCATGCTTTACACCTTTGTGCATATTGGATGGCATCGGCTATCATGGTTGGCCAATAGTATTCAAGCTTGTGTAATCGGTCCTTGAGTTTTGGACCTAGCTGATGAGCTCCGCATATGCCATCGTGCGCCTCTTTAAGCACTTCTTGTGCCTCTGAATTAGACAGGCAACGGAGGAGGATATCGTCATATGAGCGGCGGTAGGGTAGAGTGTCTTTACTATTGGATCATAGTAAAAATGGAGAGACCGTCTGGTAGACGCTGCTTCTTTAGGGTCATCCAGCAATATATCATGCAAAGCATAGTCAATGAGGGAAAATCGCCAATCTCTGGTTCAAAATCCGTCGAGATGCTATGGACCTCCATGATTTCAACACATGTTTAAGACAAATAAGGTGTCGAGTAACCACTGTAAGGTGATACGTTGTGTCGATCGGTAAGGCTAATGTGGCTGCCAGTGCAGCCAGAGCGTCGGCCTTAGTATTCTAGGATCGAGACGCATGACCGATATAAAAGCCATCGAATGAGTTTTCCATTTGATGACTACATGATAATAAGGTACCAAATCTGCGTGGCGGACCTCATATTCCCCTTAATCTGATTAATGATCAGTTTGAATCACCATAGGCTTCAAGGTAGCGTACCCCCATTTCATGAGCGAGCTGAAGGCCATAAGTAGAGCATTGTATTCTGTCACATTATTGGAACATGATTCCGTCAATGAAAACGCCCTAGGAAGGACATGGTTTTGTGGTGAGATAAATACAACCCCCACACCGGCAATGATCTTGCCTTTAGGGCCTATTCGTGATGCTCCATCGAAGAACATCTGCCATATTTCATCCTCTGAAATTATGTTAGATACGAAAACCTCATCTGGAATATTTCATGAAGTTTTGAGCTTTTCGGAACCGGATGAGCAGGTAAGAAATCTGCAAGCGCCTGGCCTTTAACCGCCTTCTGAGGGACAAAAAGCATGTCGTACTGAGATAGAAGAAGGGCCCACTTAGCTAATCTAGAACTCAGTGATCCTGGTTTTGTCATAAGAAGACGCAAAGGATTCACTCAAGAAATGACATGTATAGTTGGCCGACCAAGTATTGTCGTGTCTTCTGAATAGCAAAGACGAGAGCTAAGCATTCCTTCTCAATAGGGTTATAGCGAGATTCGCCCTTATCAGAGTTCTGCACAAATAATAAATAGCCTGTTCGTGACCATCATCGTCCTTTTGAGCGAGCAGAGCACCGAGAGAATGGTTCATAGCTTTCACATAAAGCAGGAATGATTTTACTGATGTGGGAGTCACTAAGACTGGAGGTTTAGTGAGGTATCTTTTGATATTCTCATAAGCTTCTTGACAGGTTTGATCCCATACAAAAGGGACACCCTTTCTCATGAGTCGGGTGAACGGCTGACAGTGCCTAAGAGATTTGCGATGAATCTTCTGATATAAGCCAGTCTACCATACAGGCCCTAAGTTCTTTGAGATTCTTAGGTGGATGCATGCTCTGAATGGTTTTAACTTTGTCTGGGTCAAGATGAATTCCCTTTAATGTAATAATGAATCCCAGGAACTTGCCACTCGAAACCCCCAAGAAAGATTTTGTCGGATCCATCTCAGTCGATGAGCCGCATTATATCGAACATTGTTCTTAAGTCACGAAGATGGTAATTCTTATCACGACTTTTGATAGCAATATCGTCGATATAATATTCTACTATCTTTCGGAGGTGGTCGCAAAAAATCGTACTTATTGCACGCTGATAAGTGCTCTGCGTAAAAAATTTAATCCAAAAGGCATCACGGTATAGCAGTATACCTCCAACGGTGTCCAGAATGAAGTATGTTTCTTATCCTCTGGATACATCTTAATTTGATTATACCCTGAAAAACCGTCCATGAAGGATATTCCCCGAATCCGCAGGTATTATCAATCATGACATCGGTGATGGGCAATGGGAATTCGTCTTTAGGACAGGCTGTATTGAGATCGTGGTAGTCAATACAGATCCAAAATTTTTCATTCTTCTTAAGAACTAGAACAATGTTAGCAACCCAATCTGGATGATGTACCTCCCATATGAAACCACACGTGATGAGTTTATGAACTTCGACCTCAATAGCTTCCATAATGTTCGGGCAAAATCGACGTTGTTATTTCTTGACTGGCTTGATGTCGGGCTTGATATTCAGACGATGCATGGCTACTTGTGGATCAAGTCCGGGCATATCTTCGTAGTTCCATGCAAAGATATCGATATTCTCCCTTACAAGTACTATCAATTCTTCTTTCTCTGTAAGTAATAAGCTTTCACTTATAAAGATGGGTTTAGGGTGATCTGACTACCCAAGTTAACCTGAATCAACTTGTCTTCAGTTGGTGGTTCGCGTGCTCGAATCACTTTTTCCACTAAAAATTCAATTGCTGAGCCCATGGTTCAACATCAGCAGCTTCCGCTGGCTCCACTTGGCTACTTGAAGTTATATTAACGGTGAGATTCTCGAACATCGTTCCCACACTGACATCCAACTCCCATTCAGAGGAAGAGGCAGAGCATGACGGGATCGGTTCGTTATCTTTGGATCGAATTGATGTAGACGGTGGAGGTGTAATGTATCCCAACCCCTGCGTTTTATCATAGTAATTTGCCAGTTTCCCTTTTGGCAAAAAATTACGCAGAAAACCACGTCTTCCTTTTTCGAAATTCAGACCCTTCCCACGCTGTAGGCTGTATCCTATTTCCTCATTATATGCTGTGCTGATTGTGCATAATGGAAAATTTGCGGGGTCTCTGAATCTGAACTCGAATCTGTGGCCGTAGACCTCTGCAGTGGGCTCTACGAATATTATTGGTGATTGACCCTTTTTGATGGAGGAACCACTAAAACGGACCTTTCTATACATTCCACAGACGTAGATGTACTTTGTTTATGCAGGGGCATGTGCAGAGAACTATTCGTAATAGATTCAAATAGTTCGACACTCGCAGGATAATCAAAGGAAATATTGTCATTAATCACCCATTCGTCATCATCCTTAGGAGGAGTATTACATTGAGGATTATCGAAACATGTTACAATTGGTTCCTCGACCAAAGTAGCTGGCGTGTCTCCTTCAAACTCTGAATCTGCCTTATTACCACTATCATTGTTGTCAGGCAATGATTCTTTTGATGCTTCAATGACTTCCTGATATAGGAGAGCATCAGTAAAGTAGTTTTTCACCCCCTTGAATGGTTGCTTCTCAGTGAACACAGTTCGTACTGTTGCATCATCTCAACATATTTGAAGCACTGGTGCAGAGTAGAGGGAACAATCCAGTTAGTGTGGATTCAGGGTCATCCTAGCAACAAGTTGTATGACGTATCTATTGGCCCAAAGGCCTTCCACCCTAATTTTGATGATGATCAACTCATGTAATTATGTTACTAATGATCTTGTGTTTAATTAGTGACAGATTTGTTATCAAGATCTTAGTAGGTGTGGAGCTTCAACAAAGGATTTAAAGTCAAGTTTTGGAGCTAGCACCGGTTGATTCACGAGCCTATGCATCAAGATCACATCAAGTACTCAAGAGGAGTCGAGCTCGTTTGGATTGCATTTGGACCAAGTCAAGATGATGAGAAGACTTCAAGGGAAGACTTCAAGATCAAGACTTGTGTCTAGGTATAAGATTTAGTTTTTAGAAGATTTTTTTAGTTAAAATGTAAAGGATAGAGTAGTTGGTGGATTGCTCAAGTATATATCACACACACTCTTGATTTAGTTGTCTTTTCATAAAAGAATTTTCAAATTTAGAAAAGACTTTCATTTTGGAAAAATACGATTTTGGTTTTTGGTATTCCTTATGTATATGTTTTAAACCAAAATCAAGTTTAGAGCTTAATGTCAAAAACTTAGATATTTCATCTTATTTGTGTAGTAGATCATATCCAAACATACTATGCTTTAATAAGTTCAAAATATCTTGTTTTGTATTTGGTAAAGTTTTGAAAAAACAAAGTTTTAGAAAATACAAGATTATCTCTAACAATTTTTCTCCCAAGTGCTGACCCAGAACTGGCTTACGGGTCGACCGGGAGGTCGACCGGAACCAAGGGCAGGTTGACCGCAAGGTCGACCGACGTGCACAGAGCCGTGCACGTCTGGCAGTTCAGTGGGCGGGTTGACCGGCGGGTCGACCGGGACTGAGAGCGGGTCGACCGGAACTGAGAGCAGTGCTCTCTGTTCTTTTGGGTCGACCGGCGGGTCGACCGGCAGGCTCCAACGGTCGGATTTTTGACCGTTGGCGGTCGACCGGCGGGTCGACCGGCAGGTCTGACAGACCCCAACGGCTAGTTTTTGACAGCCTATAAATTTGGGGGTTTGGTCATTGTTTTGAGCTAAGATTTTAGGAGAGCTTTGGGCTAGTTTTTCTCATCTGTTTAAAAGAGTTTTATCCACATATTTGAGAGCAAATACTTCCAATTAAAAGGAGAGTTTATCAAAGAGTGTTTAAAGTGAATTCTTTGAGTTTTCCTCCACCATTCTCATCCTAGTTTTTCTCACACAAACACTTGAGCTATCCATTGCTATTCATCTTATAGGAGTGTTGTAGTGAGAGCTTTTATTGGTGATCAAAGTGTTTAGATCACCAAGAGATCATTCTTGTACTTTGAGGAGGCGGACGTGTGTGTCCGCGTTGTTTCGAGTTCGGGTGCGAACTCCGTGTTTGAGGTGCGGCCTCGGCAAGATTGTGGGGCTTGCGTGTGTACGGGACTAGGGAGTCGAGGGCTTGTAGGTGTTGCGGCACCGAGGAGAGATCCATTGGGACTTGCATAGTGGAAATCCTTCGTGTGTCGAAGGCGGGGATGTAGAGCAAGGGTGCTCGAACCTCAAAACAAATCCCTTGTGTTTGGATTGCTCTCTCTCTCTCTCTCTCTTTGTCTCTTTTATATCTTGCATGCTTCTATTGTGCTTACCTTTACATGCTTGATATATATTGTGTGCTCATTGATATACTTGCTTGTGATTGTTTGCTAACACTTGTATTCAACCAAGAGAGCCAACGCGGCACCTCAACCCATTCAAGGGGAATCTAGAGGAGTTTGTCCAGAGCCCTTCACGGGGAATTCGGCAACACTCTTGTGTTATACGTGGTGTTTAGTGTAAA